>DWLI01001042.1:0-17185 GCA_018249915.1 Cecropterus dorantes dorantes | reverse complement strand
GCAGTGGCACAATAATGGGTTGACGGGCGGAATAATAACTTTTCGATAATAAACTTTGGTCATTGACGAGCTGTCAATCTATTTTTGAATTACAAAATGTGTCTGTAATTTCATAAATAATATACCTAATTATATTTGTAGTTAAATTAACGGAAGTAAAATTGTAATCTTCATTTAGTGTAGGGTTACTATCTGTGCATAATTTTTTAATTTCAAGGTAGAACCTTTGTCGTTGGACTCCGGAAACCTCATCAATAACAGCGTTGTAAACGCTGATATTGATGATAAATGCTGATACTGATGATTGAAGGGTGTGGTAAGAGAGATATACATAAGTATGAGCATATATACCGCATGAGTAGCAACTTACGTTAGATAAAACTCAAATAGTTTGATCTACTCATTTAAGTAGATGGATCAAGTTATTTGTAACAGTATGTATACATATATTAGGCACCTCAAATCAATCAACCTACTTAAAGTGGTAAATTATTTGTGTTTCGACTCCGGAAGCATCACTGCTACACCTATTTCTGCCTCATAACAGCAGTTCTGGAGTCTAAGAGATTTACCTAACCGAGACGTTCTAACTTAGGCTTTAGGGTTCGCAATGTATCTGTAGCTAACCTCATGTAGGAGTCTAATGATGTCCATAGGCGGCAGTGGCCACTCACCATCAGGAGGATTGCATGTTCGTTTGCTACTTCCATATAAAAAAACGTTCCTGTCACCCAACTTTGCAATATGACTTAAGACTTTACGATGATATTATATCATGGGTAATACATACCTATTTCTTTTTGTAACCGTAGGTCTTAGTTACCGCTACAAATTTTGCAACGAATGATGTTCGCGGATCGTAATGCAATGCCCTCTTCAATTTTATTCACCTCAAATTGGTCACGATGGACGCAACTCGTATTCATCTTCACGTTTGACGGTATAATATTCCGTATCTTCTGAATAAATATAACTGTCTTTTTTATAATAACAGATAATCAATTTATAATAATAATTTATTATAATAATGAGGAATTTTTACCTGGTTTGAACCTACCTTTAATTTCTATGTCTCTTTAATACTTCGAAGAGATCGCTTCGCTAGACATAAGGCTGCCTTAAGTGTCACAATTAATTTCGTTATAAAACCAATCTATCAAATTATTATTTTTAATGTGTTGTTTTTATTTGTAACTTTTTTCACAATAACTTATTTTTTTTGGATTTTAAAAAAAGATCATAATTATATTTTCTTTTTTTTTTAATTTTTTTAATTTTTTTTTTAAATTTTTAATTTAAATTTTTTTTTTTTAATTTTTTTAATAATATTTTTTTTTTTTTTATTTAAAATATCGACCGTACACACATTTTTGATGATGAGTGCCATTACCGCCTCATCATTGGAGTTCTATCTGGGTTACGTTTGCAAGCGTAGAGGAAAAACACGTAGGGAAAATATCGTAATGGAAATGAACTTTTACTGATATCCAAAATTTACTAATAAAACGTCTTCGATATAGGTAAAGATGCATAACACACCTACCCGTATGATGCGAGTGCCATGCAAAGCTATTATTAAGTAAGTTGTGAATGAAGCAACTAGTACAACTGTCACAGTAATGCAAGGAATCTTCACACGTTGGCAAAATGGCATAGACGTTTGTATTCAACTGCATGCAAATTGCACAAATGAGCTTTATTGTCGTCCGCTATGGAAACTAATGGAATTCGTTCAAGAAACGGGATTGATGTAGTGATGGGAGATTGACTCGGATGTTCGTGTCCATAGCTTGTTCGATTATTCGATTGCCAAAATGACAAATAATGAGAATCAGTATTGTTATGGGCAGTGTAATGTAAGGGTTTCAAAAATTAACGCCAATGAAGTGTTGGTAAATTAGTCGCCTATCTGAACAAATTTTATTTTTCATTGACATATGGTATCATGGAATCTTTTATTTATTTACGATATTGAAACTTAATGAAATTGTTTTATTTCGAACCGCTAAATTAAACAAAACAAAATGCAAGATGAACCCAAATAGTTGAATCTATAGATGTTAGTTATGTGTACTTAATAAAAACCGTTGCAATATTTTTAGCAAAGAAAAAAATAACAATTGGGTTTAGTTTAGTTTATTAAAAACCTCATACCACAAATCTGTAAACTCTATAAGCCTTTAAAAAACGCCTGCAATAATAATCCGGCACACTTATATATGAGTTAATCAACTCAGTCCTCGAGAGCAGGAACGCTTCTGTGTTCGACTCTTTATGAAGTTGCTTACAAATGGCCATGGGCAGTAGCTACTTTCCATCAGGTGGACTCCATGCTCGTTTGCCGTTTCTGTCTAATAAAAAAAAATTATATACATGTACACTTCCTAAAAGATGAATCGATTTTAATCGTTACCATTCGATAATACCATTCAGCGCGAGCCATCCCTAGCTTTACGTCGTGTCTGCTTCATGCTTCCTAGTTCCATTGTTCCATTTCGTGACAAAACAGCACGAGATGCGCCCCCGCGTGGTGCGAACCACATCTGGCGCTGTGGTACTTCCCTGTTCGATTTGTAGCATCGATACTCACGAGATGCGGATTTGGTTTATATTCAGATATAATAAATACCCTTAGGTCATGAGGTCTTGAGGTTGTCAGGTTAATTTATGAGCTCAAAATGGGAGTACGCTTGAAATTACAAATAGAACCCTTCAATTCAATTTAAGTGTAATTTTGTATAGACAGTATTAACACTGTAAGCTTGTTCTGATCACAAACTTTGTATATTATTAGGAATAACAGTTTCGTCGCAGATCACATGACTTTTGCCCAAATCATATCAAATCGTACAGTTAAAAGTATTATTATGATATCTAAAGTTTATCAACATTTTATAAACCAACATTAAAAGGGTCTATACTCGCGGTTTCGCGGGTGCAAACTATACAATGCAAAAACACATTTAATGACACGTGGAATAAACTTTACGATTTTACCTCTAATTTCTGAGTTGGTAAGATTACAGCTACTTACGTATAGAAATGCAAAAATTATAAACATCTTAGTTATTCCTAAAACAGTAAATAAAGCTTACAGGCTCCACAAAGGCGTATAATGGTTTATGTGATGCTGTAAAATAAGTAATTCATATTTTAACCTTTAATAAATATTTTGTGACTAAAATAAAATTGATATACGACTATTATACGGGCATCTTAAATTTCGTCAGCACTATAATTATTTTTAATGATTTTCGAGCATCCGTCCTCCCGTTTCAGGCAATTGTAGAAGCTTAAGAAACAGAATTGAAAGGCATCACGATGTTCGAGGGTATTTAAGTTTCTGGCAAAGTTACTATGTTGTATCGTAATTATACTTGCCGGCAAAATTAAACGTTGCACCGTTGTTATGGGCCTTTAAAAACATAATAGTATGAATCTTCTGAGAAACATAATTATGGATTAGGTATGTTTATGGCTCGCACCTTGCTAAGGTATAAACGGCTATATAATATGAAAGCTTTCCAGTTGAAGTATGCTTACTACCCTTAACCCTGAAGAATCGTCATCAAGTCATTACTGACCCACTGCTGCGCATGGGTCTTCTCTTAGAAAGAGAAAGGGTTTCACCACGATGGCCAAGTGCAAATAGGTGAACTTTTGCACAGAGGTACACTTCAGAGACCTTTTTTTAAGCTGGTAGAATCAGATGTGATTGGACTCCGGAAGCACTACAGCCGTCTTATAGTAACACTGGTGGACGTTGCTTTATCTATTCTGATTTAATACGGGAGACATACTTATCCGAAGCATTTCAAATTCACAGGGGTAGCAACGCATAAGTAGCCAACCTCAGCTAAGACTGATATTACCTGGGGTTATTTACATGCGTCTATTGGAGGCAGTGGCCACTAATCATCAGGATACAGATAATTCTGTATCATAAAAAATAAATATCTCAATTTTCCTCGTGATGTTTTTTTTCAGACACTTCGAAGTAAAAGTCTTAATATTGAGCC
Source organism: Cecropterus dorantes dorantes (assembly GCA_018249915.1). Taxonomy (NCBI): domain Eukaryota; kingdom Metazoa; phylum Arthropoda; class Insecta; order Lepidoptera; family Hesperiidae; genus Cecropterus; species Cecropterus dorantes. The sequence continues at coordinate 13,166 of DWLI01001042.1, read as the reverse complement.
TCGGACTCACAGATAGAAAGGACAAATGACAAACCACTAAGCTACCATGGCTTTTAACTCAAGCGCATACAATTTGAAAATGGTAGCCGCAACGACAAAAGCTGCGATATTTCACAAGTGTAATCTTCAAAACATTTATCAAGGAGTACTATAAAGTTGAAGTTAATGACAGTGCGTGCAATAGTATGTCAAACGGGCTACAAGGAGGTTTTGTGTCATTAAAACGTAATAGAACATTAGGTCTACCGCATATATACAAGTTTTAGTCGTACAACTGTTTAGTTGTACATTAAAAGTATATGGAATTGTGTGTAGATCCATAGGAGACTAGCTATATCATTGTTCAATTAAAAATATATAAAAAATACCGATTAATCGTGTTTTGATAAACAGTTGTACAACTGTAGACCGATAATTCAAAATCCATTGTCTCGACTAAACCACCCATCTTTGACTGTTAACAGACCGGTCAATAAGCAACACTAGAAAACTAACAGATAAATCAATAACGATTAATAATGTATAATGGATTAATTGTATGCGACGTTAATGTTAGACTTCATTGTTTCATCGTGATGAAATCGTACAAGCACAGAACTCGACTAAACTATTTGATCGATATAACAATTGTACGTATGCGGTAGGCCTAAAACGTAGTCAACGGTCATCAGATTTTGCAAGTTGTCCAATGTCAACGCAACGTAATTCTGGGAACGATCAGATGTTTCATTGATAAAAGTATTAAATGTTTGAAGTCACGTTAGACAGCGAGCATCCGCGATTGGCCAACTCTTTATGCACTCATTGTTAAGTCCTCATTTGCATTTTGGCCAAAACCAAGTTAATGCAATTCATTAAATAACACACTGTTTTTTTCGAAATGTTGCCTTTTGATCCAGATAGTCTGAAAAATGTTATAATGTTGCAAGACATCTTTGTCCTCAATGTATTTATTACTGAGAGACCCAGAACCAAATTGATACACAATAAAAAATATTGGCGCGTGTAATATATTCTTCGATAATCGATTAGCTCTTTGGAGTTGACGTCAGAATCCTACCTATATTTTAATAGTCTGTGAAATAATGGTTTGTTTATAATAGAAGTAGTATACGATCATTCAGTACAAATATGTGTTCAACTCTAAATAGGACTTAAAGCCTTACCTATCAGTCACATATGTTACCGACTTTCTGCTCCTGAGGAGTATTTTGTAAAGCTTCGTTCAAACGTACTCATATTCTTCAAGTCAAAACTCAACACAATGTCTATTCGCTACTGTTTTCCTTAACTTAGTTTTATTTCATTTCATTTAATGATCCGTCATGACCGAACATTACTAATCCTGTGTCGTCGGTAATCAACATTACGAGTACATCAATACGTGGAAATGTTGCGACGCCTCGCTTCGAACCTCATTCAAAAATTAAGTTCAAAGGCAAGAAATGTACATTTGTGCTGTACAACATCGTGTTACATTGTCGCTAAACAATCGTTTAATGACGGGCTAGTTTCCCGAAAGAGAGACCGCATTCATTACAACAATTTCCCCATTAGTGCGTTGCGAAAACATCGAAGCCGTTGGTCTCACGCGATGTCATCTGCGAGCCATTGTGCCAAGGGAGGAAATTAGATAATAAAGCACTAATAAATTCAGCGTCTTTCGATTTTGATACAGTTTGACCCAATTTTTTAAAGCTGTGGATGTAACATATTCAAGCGTGTTATAAAAAAGCGACTTTTAGTATTATTATTACTTGGCGCTTAAACATACATTATGATTTTATACTGTATTTATTTATGTATTATATGCATATTATTAATTTACGTGCCAGAAAATTACGGGAAAAGAAACTATTTAATAAATATTTTTTTTAATTTTATTAGGATATTACATTACTAACTTCTAAGTTTTATAAAATTAATTTACTTTTCGATTCGATAATACCAATAGCATTGGGAATAATCACGAAAGAAAGAACTGAGAATAACACCATTCTATTTCTTCTATTTCAGTGCTAATAGCGGTAGCAGTGGCTCAAAGTGGATACGAGTACAACAAACCTGGTACGCCCTTCGGCCCGGGAACCTCGCCAAGCCGCCCCGGATATGCTCCCAGTCCAACCAGCGGCTACCCAAGTTCACCCACATCGCCCTCGTACAACCCTCAAAATGAATACCCTGGTTCAACGCCGAGCTACTCACCTGGACCCACCAATTATCCAACAGGCAATCAAGGGTACCCTGGAGGCAATCGCCCTCAAACCACATATCCCGGGCAAGGTCCGTCTTATCCCGGACAAGGACCAAGCGGTCCTGGCACAGGCGGTTTCCCTGGCCAACCTGGCTCTAACTATCCTGGTCAGAACTACCCCAATCAAGGTGGACAAACGCCTGGTCACCCCGGTGGACCTGGATTTGGACCCGGTGCTCCCGGCTTTGGACCCGGTGCTCCCGACTTTGGACCCGGTTCTCCCGGCTTTGGACCCGGTGCTCCCGGCTTTGGACCCGGCGGACCCGGTATTGGACATGACGGAGATTCTGGTGCCTACGATGGAGGTGACTACTCAGCTATCCCTGGAGAACCGGATAGAGATTATCCAATCCTGTCAACAATTCCGCAGACATCGTTCAGATGCGACGCTCAACAATACCCTGGTTACTACGCCGATGTTGAAGCTAGGTGCCAAGTGTTCCACGTTTGCGCAAACAATATAACGTATGACTTTCTCTGCCCTAACGGAACAATATTTTCACAAGAAGTATTCGTCTGCGTTTGGTGGAACCAATTCGATTGCAACTCAGCTCCAAGTCTATACGGATTGAATGCTAACCTTTACGATTACTCTATAACTGGATCGCAAGGATTCCCAAATCTTGACTTCACTCAAGGGCCGCTGGGTCCCGGAGGTAACTTCCCAGGATCCGGACCAAAAGGACCTTCTCCTATTTATCAAGGAAGTACTGGTCCCCAAGGACCATCATCTGGCTATCCGGGAAGTAACGTACCTCAAGGACCATCTGCCGGATATCCTGGAAGTACCGGACCCCAAGGTCCATCGGCTGGTTATCCTGGTAGCACCGGACCTCAAGGTCCTACAACGGGTTATCCTGGTAGTACTGGACCCCAAGGACCATCCACTGGCTATCCTGGTGGATCTGGGCCCCAAGGACCATCAGCTGGTTATCCAGGAAGTTCCGGACCACAAGGTCCATCAGCTGGATACCCTGGAAGCTCGGGACCCCAAGGACCGACGGCAGGCTACCCTGGTACCTCTGGACCACAGGGACCTTCAAACTATCCCGGCAGTTCAGGACCGCAAGGACCAACAACTTCTTATCCGAGTGGCCCTCAAGGACCATCAGGCTCGTATCCAGGCTCTGGTTACCCATCTCAAACTCAAGGACCAACAGGCCCCCAAGGACCAAACTATCCCGGTTCACAAGGACAACCCAGCTACCCTGGTTCTAGACCAGGCGGTAGTCAAGGATATCCATCAGGCAAACCCTCCGGCCCTGGTTTCCCTACAGGCACCGGACGACCACAAGGATTTCCAGCTCAAAAACCTAACAGAGAATATCTTCCACCGAGAAATTAACGACCTCTCATTTCACACCGATCTTAGCATCCTTAATTTTAAAAGACTTACAAATAATGTAATTAAGCGTTAGACTTCGTCTAAATTTAAGCCCCTTCGCCATTCATTATAAATACGAGTTGACAAACGAAAATGTTGGTGCTGTAGGCAGCACGCTCACAGAAGACTAATTTTTAATTTTATATTGAAATATCATTAAACATTACTTTTTATTTTTTAAGACACGATATTGTACAACTTAAATTCCTTAAACATCGCTTTCGGGAAAGTGTCAATGTCGAAATAAGCTGATTTTCGTATCCCGCCATTAACTTATCTGTGGCGCTATATGACGCCTGCTAATACAAAGGAACGATCTATTGTTTGCTTGTCATTTACATTTTTATTTTAAATTAGACGTACATAAATAATATCTATGCAATATCCTTTTTTTCAAATTAACAAATAAACGATCTAATTTTGAGACACAAATGTGATCATCAATAATAACGTAAGTTACCAAAACTAGTGTTCATAGTTAAGTACAACAATGAAATTCATTTACTAAGTAAGTTAATTAAATTGTATTCAATATTAACATTTTATAACATTACAATTTGTACATAGAAAACTGAATAAAACACAATATTTGAGCAAAATGTTTACGTTTTTATAATGCATCTTTCTTGAAAATATCCTAATTATAATTTAATTTTAATATATTATGATATTCACGTCTAAAGATAACCTACATTAATATATAAAAATTGAAACTATATTATCCTCGAAATCCGATTTAATCTTCTTTTACCGAGGTCAGGTTTGCCAGCATAGTTTTTGAAATTCTTACCAAATAATTCATTTAAGAAAACTAATTCTTTGCACATTGGCAAATTATTACCATCAATCACCGCTTTTACAAGCCCACTCTGATTTGGTTTTTTCGTTACATTCTGATACATTAGTACGTTTTGTAATTTTTTAATGCTGAAGTACGACAATTTGTTGTACGACAAATTGATATAACTTAGTACCATATTTCCAAGACAATAGTAATAGTTATTGCGAAGTTTTATGGAGCTAGAATCAAAAGGATCATTAAAGCTACCCAAAATTTCTGCAGCTAACATTTCAGCTTTACCTTTAATATCTTCATCTGAATATCTAAATGAATCTTTATCTTTACGAGTAGGCTTTTTCCTTTTTGAAGCCGACTTTCGACTTAACATACTTATTTCATCAAAGGATTTATTTGCACATTCATTAAAGTATCTTAGGTAAAGAGCTTGTTTGCATTTCAAATATTTCACATATCTTAGTCTTTTATTCAATACTTCATCATGCGTTAAAGGAAATTCTATTAAAACGTTTAGTATATGAGCAGCTCCGTCGTCACATATGCGGTTATCTGCTAAATTTAGATACCGCAGACGCCTATTGGTTCTCAAAGCATCACCGATGTATTTTGCACCAATATCTGTTATGTGGTTAGAAGATAGATTTAATAGTTGTAAATTTTCAGCAGGACCTCCATGGTGTAAATTCGCAGCTAATAATTTACAAACATTATCGTTTATTTTACACCTGCACAGCGAAAGGCTTCGCAAATTAGACTGTTGACTTAACAGCATATCATAGTTCTCTTCCAAAACTGGTGATTCATCAAGACATATAGCCGTTATAGAAGAAAGTTCCAGCATTTTACTTATTTCGTATACAATATAACACTCTATACGACACTGGCGAACTGTTAGCGTAGTTAAATTTGGGAAGTAAGGCACTAGTAACCCCATTACTTGCATCATAATTCTTGGTACTTTAATTTTACTCAATAATATTTCTGATAGACAATTATATGTATCGTACATAGCCGTAATCGTAAGTGTGTTACCATCTACAGAAGGCTCCCCTTCTTCAGACTTGCTAGTTGCCGAAGTTTTAACTTCACTTTGTTGAGATGCTATGACTGGTTGAGTTGGCATGATGCTCAATTTTTTGCGTGATATTTTAGCATCTCCATGCTTAAGTGCTTTATAAAATTCATCTGTAATAAATATCACATTGAAATACTTTGTCACTTTTTAAATACTTAAATCTTAAGCGTTAAACATACGGGTTACCCGATGGAAAATAGTCAACAACGATGCAACACTGAGATACTAGCCGATGCATTGCCGACTTTGAAGTAAAGCTCTTTATACAACTTTAAATATGGTTAATATATTTTATAGCATGCAAAAACCCAGAAAGATATTAAGTAATGTATACTTTGCGAATTATCGTATAAAACCACATTGTAAACTCACAATCTCTTAAAACGGACGCAGGCTATGTTACGATACTAAAGACAGTTTAAGTCACAAGTCATTTTAACATTCGGCCACGTAAAGGCTCTGTGAACTATTTGCTGAGACGATTCACTCCATGCTCCTTTAATGTAGCGGAAAAAATGTACTGAAGTTGTCATATTACCTCTTCATCACGTACAGAAAAGTAACAATGGTCATAAGGTACGCTCCAGTCAAAATACACATACAGACCCTGAAGACCATCATATATCTGTCCAGCAAGCTTTATATTATATGATCTAATTGCTTCAAGTAGAAGCACGTTGTTAACTTACCACGTTGAGTTTCTTTCTTGATTACTATGTTGTACGGACATTGGAATTTAGCGCAAGCCGATGGTAACACATTAGCCAAATCCAGAAATTCCCCTCCAACGTCTCCTTTTCTACTTTCAAGAATAGTTTTATTAGATTTCATAGACTTTGACGATTTAATTGATCGCAAAGATCTATTCGACTTTGCAGATTTCATTATTTCTAACTTTATTTAAAAAAATATATGAATAAAAATAATTAATAAATACAAGACACTAAAACAAAAATTAAAAACAGTTATAAATACACAACATATAATAAAGCAATCGAAATTGAAGTAAACTATGGAACAAATGACATTGATATGTTTTTTTAACAAAAAGACAATTTCTAACTAGGCAGTACTTATATTACAAATTATTTAACTTTCACTATGATGAATGTAATGATTGTAATGAGTCTACTAATATTCGTTTCAATACTTTATTGACATTATCCACTTTTGAATTTAAATTCCTTAAACTTTCCTTACTCCAATAAAAAAATTGGTAACATTCTAAAACAAATAATATTTGTCTCAAAAATATATTCTGCCAAACATAGAACATACATCTTTTAGAAGTCGTTTAAACATTTAAAACCATTCGCTACCTAATCGCAAAATTCTATGTAATCTTTGTAGTTGGATATATTACCTACACAGTAAATAAGAGTAAAACACGTAAAAAATGAAAATAAAATTTTATTCGCCTATCATAACTTAATTTGCTTAAACTTATATAACTTAAAAATACTTAAAGTAGGTACTGTCACATATTTACCTTTAATAGAATTAAACCTATGAAACATCTCACTTAATCTAAAATTAACTTAAAAACGATATGAGCCATTAGATGAACCATTATGTACTAACATTATAAATAACAAGAGTAAATTAATCTTCGACTATTAACGAGTGAAACAATTAAGTGATCCCTATGTTTCAAAGTTTATCTGATACAGTGGAGCTGTTAACTATCCTATACAATTCTAGGAACCTTAAAAACTACGCACACAAAACCAGACTAGGCACTATTTGTTTATAAAACTTATCCTTCATTATAGATAAATTAATTATGCCAGTAATAATCATTATATCCCGGAACCGTTATAGAAGTACTCCAACATATAACATACTGCAGCATAAACCACAACATAACAAATTAAATTAAAGCCTATATCATAACAATTCCTTGGTGACGTGATGTAGTAGTCAATATACTATTTTGAACTTCTCTTTTCAGAAGTATTGGTAGAATGTGAATTTGCTTTATGAGGTTCATTTTTCAAAATTGCTCTTTTCAAACATAATGCAATTTCATCTAATTCATCGCATTGAGGTGGAATATTATTACCGTCTATTACCACCTTCATCAAACCAATGTATTGATTTATTTTATGTACTTCACTCTGATATTTTAGAACTTCTAAAATTGTACGTATCGAACGCAGTGTTAAGTCATTGTAAGCTAAATTAAGATAACAAAGGGTAAAATTGCCAACAGCCTGTACTATATCGCCTTTACGTTTAATATATTCTTCTTTAAATGGATCGTCAATCTTTTCTAAGATTTCGTCAGTCTTCTTTTCAGCAACATCTTCAACTGACAAACCTTCGACATAAGTCGATGGAATGGTTATGTTACTTTTTCTTCTGTGGGCGTTTTTAGCGACTATAAATGGAAGCAACTGATTAATACTAGAAGCGTCGTCCGTATTATTTCTGTGTAAACGGGCAAGTTTTTCTTCTTCTAAATATTTCTTGTAAATTACAGCTTTAGATTTCAAATAAGTAAATCGCCTGAGCCTTTTTTCTTTAATATCTTCAAAAGATAATGGAAATTCTTTTAAAAACTCCAATATAAATGCAGCACCAAAATCAGAAATATTATTGTCAGATAAATTCAAATACAATAGATGGCGATTCTTTTTCAAAACTTTGCCAAGTGCTTGAGCTCCTTCATCCCTTATTTTATTAGAAGTTAAATCTAGAAGCAACAGAGTTTTTTCTGCAGTTCCATTCAAATCTATCTTGTCTGCAATTTTTTTACATTGTTCACTATTGATGCCACATCGTTTTAAGGATAAGTACTTTATCTGAGATGGTTGAGTTAAAAGTAACGAATAATTTCCATCAGGAAGAAATGAGTCATCGAGACAAATGTCTGTTAAGTTTGAGTGTGGTAAAAGCTTACTTATTTCATAAAGTACGCTATGATCTATCCCACCTCTTAAAATAGAAAGCTTGGTTAATGCCGAATGAAATGGAAGGCAAAGGTTGATGGCTTGGATTACTTTTCGATGAATTGGAAAAAGACATCCTACAATTGCAATCTCCACCAAATGACCATGTTTATCGTAATATGTTGTAATAGGTATCACATCTTGAATGTCTGTTGCCTTGGTAGACAATGACGAAATTTTCCCAATTTCTGTTATTTTGTTGTCGCTTCGTCCGTCTTTATCAGTACTTAATTTTATTTTTATGCTTTTAGACTTAGATTTCGATGATTTAGAGTTCACTTTTGACAGTTTCGAACTGTACGTTACATATTCGGCTAAAATTCAAATTAAAAAAATGTAAATTCATTAAATAATTGGTCGCAATATCGTAGAAGTGATAAGAGTGAACAGTCTAACAAAGAAACATAAATATGTTAGATAATTAAAATTCTATATACACATACAAATCTTTTAAGCTACAACGTGAGAATTTATTTTTGTAACTTAAAATAAGTATTTTAAGTTAGCGATATTATTGATAGATGGCACTACAAGCACTATATACTTAATTACATTTGAACAAAAAATACAACAATATATTTAAAGTACATAAATGTAAAACGTATAAGACGGCACTCTGAATTTATTGTCGAATGGTCGCTTAAGAAATTTCACTTCAAAAATATTGTCAGGGGGTTATAATTTCAGTAATTATATTAATTTACTAAGGTAAAATAGTAATATATAATAAACGTTAGAAAAGGAAGTTAACTTAAACCAACCTTGATTATTTCTCGTTACAATAATATTTTTGGGCACCTGTAATTCTAAACAGAACCAAGGAACAAAAGCATCAAAATCTAATGGAGTAGGCCTGTCAATGTAAGAATTGTACGTCTTCTTTACGGAGTATTTGCTCCGAAAATCTTTACCACGAGTGTTAAAGGAATGAATCCTCACAGATTTCATCTTATTTCTTCAGATTACTGCTTTACATGAAAAAATCCGAAATTGAAATGACATAAAATGAATTAAATGACATTTTTTATAGTTCAACTTAAAAATAAATGTGTTGTAATAGTATATAGTATAGTAGCATGAGTAATTGAATATTTATCACCAAAAAATATAGAACAGATATATGCAGTAGTAAAAACAGTAATGAAATTAACCGTGTTACTACTGGTAGTAAGATTGGTAGTAATACTTGCAAGGAACCAAACAAAATACGGATTTTTTTCTACTAAACGTGACAAGGGATTGGAAGCGGGCAACATTAAGCATAAATGTCAGTGATGTCATTTGTCATGCATTCATGTATGGTTGTTTTGCATTTTTTCTCAAGCGAGGTTCGTAGTCGTTTTTTCGTAGTAGCGTGCAAGTTTTAAGTGAAAAGAGAGAAAAATAGCAACAACAGTAGTGTAGTGTTTGTTGTAATTGCTATAAAGTGGTCAACAACGACCACCTTGATGTGTTGGTGACATAATTGTTGTCGTGTGTTCTGCGTATCATGTAACTGTTGTGGCTTATTTTGTGGCCTGCTGCATCTATTTTCGACTCGTCGGTCTTCCTTAACGTATGCGATTTGATATTTATAACCTTAATATATTTTGCTTGTGACATACGGTCACGATTTTCCGTGTAAATGAAACTACTTAATGTCAAGGTTCTTTACTTTTGTTCTTATAAAACTCTAATACTAGTCGTCATTGGGACTTTGAGATATGACTATATAAAAAAATAGTACATAGTAAATCGAATTTTAAAATAAAAAAAAAAAACAAATTATGTTTACAATAATCGTAATGTAGAAAAAAAAGTTGTGTTTGTCTTAGAAATGTACTGTGTAGTTTCACTGGCGATGCTATTGTTGTGTTTTCTCACACATTTATCTGATGTTTCTTGGATGTGTAGAATTCTCTACCACAGATAGTGAAAGTCCCCTTGATGCATATCAGAGAACTGTTAAGTAAGGATTTCACAATTAAAGCCTTATATCATATGGATGCAGAGTAAAGTGCATAAGTCAATAACAAAACATATTTCTATAAAAGTCAAAGTCCAAAATGTATACTTGTTTTTTTATAAAATTGCAACAGCAAGGATGCAGTTTACCTGATGAGGTCACTGCCACAGAAAACATCTGTAAACAACTTTATATATAATAGCAGTTTTATCTAAAGTCAATCACAGATGCGCTGCTTACTCCCAACAACTAATATGGTCATCTGATATGGAAATGATGTGGCAACCCAGCACTATACACAAGAACTGCTAAAGTAACTATCTACCTTAACTTACAGAATAGTAAACAACTTTAAATAATAATAGTTTTAAGCAAAAAAAATATTTTTTCTAAGGGTTATAAAATTACTGAAGATGATTAAAACTGGAAGAAAATTGTTTTTGCTTTCAATTCAGAGTAGAACACAAACTCTTGGTATGCAATTAGTGGGCAAACATCTTTGTATCATCAGTAAAACAATTTTTTCGTATGTCGTTAACTGGTCACAGATTTAACAATAATTAGATAATCAATATTTATTTGCATAGTTAAGAAACTATTTTACGCTTAGTTTAATAGTCTAGAATAGTAATATCAAATAATAAAATTAAGTAATAATAAAATTAAGGTTTGCCATGTCTGTAGTTTATATAGATCAGTAAAAGGGTCATGGGGAATCAGAATAAGTGGAATATAAATTAGAATAGGAAAATAGTAAGTTCTATACATATATTTTGATTTGTTCTTGTGTTTGTCTCTGTGTTTAAAATCTCATGGAAGCAATACTACTGAATATAAAAATTTTAAATATTTCATACTCCATACCATGAGTTCACATTTCCTTTTTTAGACTTTAATTGACTTTAGTCTAGGGTGATGCATATCACTGCTAGTAGATAATAAATGTCTATAACACTACACATGTATATCATAAAATGTATGTCCACCATAATCAAAGAAACTTCCAGATGGTCAAGTGAACAATCACCATGAGCTGGTTCCGGAACACGTCGCTGTCTCTGGCAAGGCAGCTGTCCCGCACTCTAGACCCTCGCCACGATTACGAAGCGCAAGCATGCTACAGCTCCTTCTGCAAACACTGGCAACAGGCTCATGATATCATATTGAAATCACAGGTAAAAATTCTATAATACTTATCACCAACTATGTTATTGTACATAGAAGATAGCAGGACCCTTTGTTGGACCACTTCAATAGCATCACAGCCATACTTATTTCTGGTAATGGTAAGCCATACTTATCCGAGGCATTCCAACTTAGTCCTCAGGGCTAACAATGCATTGGTGACCAGCCTCTGATAATGACATATCTAGAGTTGATATTAGTCAGAGGTATGTACTATTTTCCTACTAAACATGATAGGGAATCTATTAATGCAACAATTATAATACAAGTAAGTTATGTACATATTCAGGAGTTTAATTATGTCTTCATTTTTTTTTTATTAATTTTGTACAATTCTCCATCCATCCTGTCATTTTATTTATTTACATTTTATGTATTTTAGGTATACAGATTAATAACATATGTATCTTATTTACAACTTATAAATCATATTTAAATAACTATCATAATAAAATAATTAATAACTCAATTGCAATAAAATTTGGTATTTATATTTAACTATTTAACTTTGTGTAAAACAATTATTTTACGTCCTAACAATGTATATGAATATATGTATATATTATTTTTATTAAAATATTTATTATTGTTTTTTTTTAATCAGGGTCGAGCTGTCACTTACAGAAAGGTATTTATAATATGTATAGTATATATATTAAAATATATATTTATTTAGTTATAATATGTATTTTGTAATTGCCATGTAATAATTGTTATGGGGAATGATTTGGTGTGGTTTTCCTTTTGCTGAGTTTATTTCTTTTTATTTATCTTTTAGCTATATTATGTGTTTGTTTAATTTGTAAGTAGATTTTTGTATTAGAAAATTTATTCTTCTATTGTATTGGGTAAATGGTATTTGTACCTATATAGGTAGCTATGTATGTAACTTATTAGCTGGTGGTAGTCTTCTGCACATAGTCAGAATAGAAAACAGGACACCTTTTTCTACACTATATTATGTTTATGGTCTAATGCTGTTATCCAAGAGATATGAGTAATATTTCATAAAAAATATTATAATTTTGACCAGTCAACATGGCTACATGTGCATTTACTTCGTGTAGGCATACCAATGTACGCACGACATATATAATATATATATTAGTATGCAGTGGTTCGCCATGACGATGACACATATATATTCTGGTTTTATAGTACAATGTAGATTTGTCGAATGTTTTATCACGATACCTGCAATGATCTCGGGTAAGAGTCGTTAGAGTTACATGTATATAATTCTCCTTTCCATTTACATAGGCGTATATACGAAGTGGCTTAGATGGTGTAACTCTCCCTTCCCAAGATATATACGAGAAAGGAAAAAAAATCAACAACCAAGCAGAAAAAAAAAAAACAAAAACAGCAAACGAGAAAATTTTATTTTTTATTGTCTACAAATTTCAGAGTTTATTTATTCCGCACCCCACCCACCCGCTCTAGAGTAAGACGTGAAAAAAATTCTGAGACCAGCTGACATCTTTTTTTTCGCAGACCACCACTGTTGCACTCTCCTCCTCTTTTTTATGTCAAGTCAAGGTAGAATGGGATATCTACGCTACCTTGACTTAAA
>DWLI01001041.1:0-17192 GCA_018249915.1 Cecropterus dorantes dorantes | reverse complement strand
CGTTTGCTACTTCAATATTATATATAAAAAAAAGTTAGACACACAATGAATGAAATTTTTAATGCAAGCAGCGACCCTAATAGAGAATCGCTGGCCCATATCATCCTTTACTTCCTTAGTACCGTGACATATCGTCAACGCTGTGACCGTCGTAACAACTTTACGGTGGCCACGGCGTAATTGAAGCTCGTAAAACGGTACTTCACTGGAGTCGTCAATAAAATTTCCCAAAAATATAGTAGGCGACGAATGGCGACAGCTTCTGTCTTCCCCTTGGTGTCGTTAAGGGATGACTGGCGAAGCTAAGGGCTGGGGGCTAACGGAATAAGTTAGCAACTTGTCACTGTTTCGGATCAAAAGCCCCCACTAGATTGCTTACTGACAAATTTACATAAATAATTTATCAAACCTATTTTATAAGGACCTTGTTACAAAAGTCCTTACCGTGCCTATTAGCTCGCCTATTCTACAGTAAACGTTTTACGTGTTACATTTTTTTTTTTATTTGGAGATGTGTTTTCAATTTACTTTTAAAACGAGTATCCCCAATTTGCATCGCTTAAAGTTAAATAAAAATGTATAAGACGTGTGTATACCTTTACTCACATATGAGTCTGGCTTATATATGAGGCGACCACCTCAGGCATCTGTGATCGATTTCAGATACCATCCCTGTTTAGTATGAAGTTGCTTACAGATGTCCATGGTTTCCTATTTCAGTCAGATAACAAAAAATACGTTCGCTCCTAAAATACTCCGTAACGTTATTAATAAAAAACACTACTCCGTCGTTTTATTTATCTTCAAAGTGATTAAACCAAAGTGCGAGTGAGATGCATGCCTACATAATACTCGTGTGAATCCATAAAAATACTTTATATAATAATAGCAATATTATTATAATTTGTGTTGAATTATTTTATTAAAAATAAATTAGTCTTAACGCCATTAATGTAAATGGTCAGTAAATTTCATAGTCCTTATTAAGCCGGACGTGTCTAGTACCGACGAAACAGGTGATTTTTTTTGGATGGATGCGGACAGTGGGTCGAGCCGCAACCGCAAGCTAGGAATACCACCCTGTTTTACGTGATCGGCGAAGGTTTCGACATTGATAACCTTTTGTGTAGAACTTGCGACATATGCATTTTTGCAAATTATAAATAATGTTTTGCTACTGCCAATAAACATATAAATACGTGTGTCTATCTGATTATTTTACGAATTTGATAAAAATACAAGATGTTTCATGACGTAAAAATTGAAAATGAATTGAAATCTTTGAATATTCCCGGTTAAACAATTAGGAGACATGGTATCATATGGGGCTAAGTCGTCAATATGCAAATTATTCAAATTTCTCGGTAACTGCTCGTAATTATTCGATGTAACTGGATTTGCGTTGCTAAATTAATAGAATATTCATACTATTAATTAGATGACTGTTGGTATGGACCTGTTTGTATGCGCTAACATATAATAAACATATTTACATTAACATTACTCACAACTACTACTTTGATTTCCAAAACATACTGGAGCTATCTGTTCCTAAAAGTATATTTCATGAGCCGTATACGCGTATATTCCGGAGGCATTACCGCCGCTTAACAGTAGTGATAAGCCTTGACGTGTTCTTGTCTGAAGCGTTGGTGAGGGACACATACTCGTCCATAACAAGACATGTGGTAAGGGGTAGCACAAGGATAACGCATCTGGCCAATATCAGGTAAGACTAAATTTATATGGGGTTACTTACAGATTTTCATCAGCAGTAGTGACCATTTTCTGTCAAGTGCACTGGTTGCTCATTTGTTACCTCAATATTATAAAACTGACTCTCATTCGTGGAATAAAGGAATCAGTTGTTTTCATTAATAGCTAAAATACACGACAAACTTAATACAATTTCTAACGGCACATAATCTATTATTTACAAGTTAAAAATAACATTTTCTAACTGTTGTATAAAGAGTACGGTTGAGTACACATTTCGTATTCCTCAGAGCATCTTTATAGCAACTACAACCCAACTTTTTCATTTATCTGCGTTCCCGACTCATGAATCTTTTTTCTATTCGCTTTTTATGAGAAAGGCAGTCAGTTGCAATGGCTTTTGCATTCAGTCACAAAAGTTGTCTCTTTTTTTATTCAATCTGTCCAATATATTACTTGATACCGTCTCATCAGAATAAGTTTATTTTTGTTCAACCATTGAAACGAACTATTCAATTTCCATTGAGTAAGAAACTCTCGTTGGCTTGAGAGGAATTACTCGATC
Source organism: Cecropterus dorantes dorantes (assembly GCA_018249915.1). Taxonomy (NCBI): domain Eukaryota; kingdom Metazoa; phylum Arthropoda; class Insecta; order Lepidoptera; family Hesperiidae; genus Cecropterus; species Cecropterus dorantes. The sequence goes on along the minus strand of DWLI01001041.1, from coordinate 14,911 downwards.
TAGACTGTATATTTCGAGAATAGAACTTTAAGGTATAATAAACTGTATTCTACAAATAAATTGATTATATTTGACTAGTATGCTTACGTTTTTATGCATTTATATAGTTTTTAATAATGATTATGTTTATAGAAATATTTTACATCTTTAGATATCGATATTAGTGTCTATCTTGGGTATTAAAGGCGATTTTATACCAGGATATCGTAGCCGTTGTAATATCCACAGAGTACCTATTTCAAGATATACCTACTTGTACTTGGTTACATGCGCTGTAGTGCCTTTTTACTTTTCAGGTACGTCGCACACAAAAGTTCATACAAGGCAACTCTTAGCAATGATTGTGGCGCAAGAGCCATGCGCTAATGGAATAGCGGACGAGAGGCCTCATAGCGCGTGCGTAGGGCCACGCGCCGGGCGACGACATGTGAAGAGCTTTTAAGGGAACTTACAAAGCTTTCAATGTCACACACGCAGCAAGAAGTGACTTGTGTGTCCGATTTGTACAAGTATTATAAAACGCTTTCTACACTTATAGCTCCACATTAGGATCTTATACGAAATTTATTATATATATTTTTTGAAATATGTATAATATTTATAAATACATACTCGTACATTATACACATAGTGTTTATACATATTTCAATGAAAAACGTTCAATGAATACAGTACAAAAATCAGCATATTTGATTTGAATTTGTAGCATGCCACTAACACCTATCTATCCGCAATGCAGGCTTTGCAATTATGTTACTGCAAACAAACGGACAAACCATGCAATGGTTAACAATTTTAACCATATACTTATATCCTTTACACTTCGAACCAAAACAGCAGCAGGTACGTCTGATGAGACGACAACATACAAATTAACCTTATTTAAATTTCCCCCTTCGTCATCAAACAGTTTCAATATTCTCAGAAGCAATAATTATATCAAGATATCTGATGCTCCAATAATTAAAGTGGATGGCAGGCACAATATTTCCCCGCGGGCGGATCTCAATATTCACTCTGAAATGAGCAGTAATTGGACAAAACAAAACGACGCCTCTAGAGAAGAGCCGATAGTGTGAGTGCCGAAGGTGTTTAGCTAATAGGTTGAAATTTAAGGTTCTTTCTGCGAAGGTAACAGATGTTTATAACTAAAAAGTCACATATTAAGCATATATAAACGCTCTTATGACCATTAAGATAAATCAAATATTGAAATTTATTCAACGAACGTCTAAACTTCGCCACAGAATCTTTGATGAACAAGCAACGAAAGAAACACACATATTACTAAATAAATAAGCAATGAAAATTACATAAACATCAATCATACAAATGCGTTAGTGAGGACGAAGTTGTAAAAGTGTAACAAAAAATGAGGGCGTAATAAATAGTTATTGCTTATTATATCACATCATACGAGTATAAACCAAGTAAATTTATTCTCTTCACAATTGGACAATCGAGGTAAAACTAAAACACTCTAAAATGATTTATCACTATTAAAAATACTCTCTAAAATATCATCAATACAAGATAGATATTAGAGATTCTTCGAAATATCGTTTCAAAGGATATAAATTTACTTTATCATTAATAAGATCTTACAAAATGGACTCCAGAGACGCGACAGGGTACGCTGAAATTTTATAAAGCAATTCGAGACCATCTTTTTCAAATTATTTTAGAAATTCAAGAATAAGATACAATGAAGACACTAAATAATTCGAATTTCTAAACATGGTGATGCATTGATAATGGAAAAATGAATAAAAGATTTTGTGAGACATAAGAAATACTTTATGGAATGAAAAAGTATTAGTTACCACTTATACACAAACAAAAAAGTAAACATGACAAAAAAAAATTAGTAATGTAGAAAAAATATATGTCGTGAACATTTTGTGATAGGTGTTAAACTCTACAAAACTTGAAAAGCTATTCCGCAAGTAAATTGCAATTTCCCAGTTCCAAAATATCTCATATATATACTACCAAAAAAGGATTACAGCTCAGCCGAGTTAATCTTCTTGACAAGCGAATCACGTAGCTAGCGCACATGAGTATATAAAATAAAAAGAACAACTCAACAGCACGTAAAACCAATATCCATGGAATATCATGCGGTTGTCCGAACATTTTTCGTGAAATAAATTTCGAGTGACTTGCCCCACACAAAGGGTTCACACGTTGCATACACACATTGACATGTCAGCGGTGAAGCTCTCGGTCTCGAATTCGACCGATGTTTTTTCTGTGGTCTTCGTATCCCGGCGGAGCTTTAGGCTCGCCACGCAAACCCGGTGACGTTGTAAAAACCAATAGCGCTGACTGCAACTACATAAGTAAAAAAAATACAAAAAGTTTTTTCCATCGGCTTATAAAGCCGCCAATTCGCCTAACATCATGGTCTCTTGCATATTATGCTGCCCTAATAAAATGTGTTTATTTTATTACTCGTTTACAATGCACAGTTATCACAGCTGGTCACAAGGCTTTCAGGATATCTAATAAATTGATCCATGTAAGTCTCCCATATTGGACTGATATTACCTAACTTTACTGGATTGGCCGGGTGATTCACACTTCCATCTGACCGCCTTGCACACCTGCGGTATACGTCTATCTCTTTTAGACAAGGGAAACACGGCAACAATAAAAATTCTTCACAGCTATGTTGTCCTGGTAATCAGTTTGCTTTGTCCTTAATTATAACACGTGTTAATTCTATTCATACGAGTAGCATTTTGCAAAACTGTAATAAACAGTTTTAATAAATTGATAGTTGTCACAATTGTCATAATTATGGTAAAAATCCCATAACCCCATAAATAACGATTAAAAAGGTATATTTTTTTACCAAGTATACTAACATATTTTTCTACAAACTTATCGTTTCAACACACACTTATTTCGATTTATATGCGAATTCTTTGCGGTACAAATTTCAGAGGCCATCGGATACCAATTAATTCATTAGGTAAACGGCATACAGATTCCAGGAAAACATAGCGGGAGAAATTAATTTACTTCACACTAAAATAATGAAGTGGAATGTTTAAAGCAAGCGTTTAATTAATTAAGTATTGAAGAATATTTCGTATCAATAAATTTATGTTAGTCGTTGCTTTTAATAATAATATTTTGGCTCTATAGAACACGTCGTAAATACAATAGAATGTTCCCCTGTGTTTTCTGGCCTCGCTTTACATGACATATATACCTAGTTGTCCATACAATCTAACTATACGATACCTGTTTCTAGTGGATCCGATAAAGTTCTTAGAAACGTTAACAGAACAATTGGTCCCCGCACTCGACAAAGGCTGAATGATTGGACGCCTACTAACACGATCGATCGAAACTCATCAGCGATCAGAAATAGACGTGTATGATAAAAATTGTGAGAGGATATATTTCTGTACAAGTGTAAAGGCTGGAAGGCCTTGCAGTGATAGTCTAGTGGGTGAAACTCAGCTTCTCAATTTGAAAGTCCAAGGTTTGAGTTCGTAACACGCCTCTTCATTTTAAGTGACGTGCTTATTAGAATTAATCTACTACGAAAAGAATATATCGTGAAATCTATACCCCTACTAGTTCAATAACAAAAGTCCTCAAATCTGCATGAACTGTACCAATTCGCGATTGGCCAGCGCGATGGCTTATAGCGTAAACACCTCCCACTCACAAAAGAGATCCGTGCCAGAAGTGGAAACAGTAAAGGTTGAGAATAAAAGCTGGATGAACGATATTTACAATACTCAATAACATTTAAACTCTATCATCTGCTCAACGTATCTTCTTAGTAAATTCTAAACTATCTAACCCTTTACATTTTTGAGATTCAAATTCATGATTATTCATTTGAGGTTCATGAAATTTACACGCATATTAATTATTATGTTATTTTATTGCTTTAAAAGGAGCCGTAAATAATTTACGATATATGAAAAGTAATATAAGTCAAAACACGTTAAAATATATTCTCAATGCTTGAAATCGTGCCTCAAAGCTCTTTGTTAATTTTCGGATAAATATAATAATACTTTATGAAAGTGCTAATTACAACTTAATGTCGCCTACAAATAATTTTAATTTACTGTTTTAATATAATATTTTCGGGGGTTTGTGTTGTATATATAAAAAGTAATAATAAAATGGATTTTCCAGTTATACCTACTTTAATCAAAGAATAATTAATTGTGACTACAACATTTGTTACTAATATGAAATTCAAAGCCTTTGTGGAAATTATATACTTGAGCGGCGATATCGGCGGCTGGTGAATAGACATAACCTAAAGAAAAATACACAGAGAATTGTAGGTTTACATTTTCGGTGTAGTGTAGTGGAGACGGCTTAGTGCCGAATTAAATTTTCCGTTCTCAATCCGGAAGTATCTTTATATGTGCCAATGCTACACGCGACACACGAAACAATTTTCCAAGCCGTTGGGGTTTTAAGTACAGGATTCGTGTACCACGAATTCCCATAATGTTTTTTGACTGAAATCCATTCAAAGAGAAAAATTAATACGAAAAATCTCGAAAAGTCTCGGAAATTTCTAAGTTACATTACATAATTTGTTATTTTAGACAGAATACAAAAACGATTTGTATTTGTGTGTTCTTATAATCAAACAAAAGCAAATAGTTGATGTTCTGAAAGCGTTTCTAAACGGAACCGGTCAATAAGGACCGGACATAGGTTTCCGATTGAAGCGCAAACAATGACATCTCAATCCGCTTTAATAGAGTTCCCAACTGGGCGCCGCGTCGGATTGTAATTTTGATAAATCCCCTATTTTGATGGTATCAACTTAAACTACTTCACTACGAGGCGAAGACGTTTTGCAGTGTAGTACTTGCTAAGAATTATTGTTCGATATTCAGTTTAATGTGTAACTACAAGTTTTATTATTGTTCAAAAAAGAGGTGTAATACAACATTTGTATTATAGACTAGCTGCGCCTGTGATTTCACCCGCGTATAAAAAGTAACAAAACATTAAATTGTAATATCTTTTGATAGAACAGATGGATTTTAATGAATAACGGCGAAAAAAACACGTTTATTGTCCATACAACAAACTATTAACAGAGAACAAAATATGAAATAATATAAGTTTTAACATAAGGGAAAAATTATTTACAAAAAATACATATATACAAAAAGGCAAAACAAAAATATATGAATAAAAACAAACTTGAGTTATTTATCGGAATTTGTCGATTTTGTCGGTAATTTTACACCCATGAAAGCCCCACTATTTAATTAATTTTAATTTAAATATTTATTTTTAAAGTGCAATGCAAGTAACAATTATTTTTAGTACGAACATATAAAAAATAGAGGTGCAAAACAGTAGATGAATTCGAAATATGGACCACCCGATTAAGAGGTCTAATCTCAAAACACAAGGTTATGATAGTAACTGCTCATTGTAAGTTTAATATTAGTAAAGTAAAGTTATATACTAGTAGGAAACATAAAAGTTAAGTCAACATTATTCGGTCGCGGAAGTAAGTCGTTGAAATACAAACAACAAGTTGTCGGGTGGTATTTTCAGAACAGCATGTTGTGTTCGAGTCGGCAACGCTTTGCCGATTCTGTAAGCCAATGTTTTTCAAAGTGTGATTTGCAACCCCTTGGTGGGTTGTCAATCCTTTATGACAGGGGTGACAGTAAATAAAACGATTTTGACTTAAAAACATATTTTTATTCGACTTCCAGAAAGGAAAACTCTTAGTCTGGTTAATATGTTTAATTATGTATTTAACGTGTGCCTAATTATAATGTTGTCCATATTTCATATTCAAATAATAATAAAATATAAAAAACAAGTAGCATAGATGGGATGTCGCAAAATATATTCGTTTACGAAAGGGGTTGCGTTTTTTATTTAAACGAATATGCTATGGAGGTCGTCTCGTACAAAATATTGAAAAACAATGCTCTAAATAGCTTTTTGGGAGTTGCTAACAAGCGCCCGCAACGATTGTTTACACAATATAGTAGTTAATTAATCCAAATGTTTTAACAAATGGTTGTGCTATTTATGTAGATACGTCATACTCGTATGTACTTATCTCCACAAGTAACTATTTTAATTGTTTTTAAGCTGAAATAAATTATACCTTGAAATTATGTACAATGCACACTGAATACAATATTTCATAAACAATCAGGATCCATGTAATTTATTACGTAGCCATAATAATATTTTATATTACGTTTATTTTTGCAAAAATAACAAGAGACAATTGTAGAGGTAACTCATTCCACTCAGAGGTTTTCATGATAGAGAGAGATAGTTGAATTAGCAAGTATACATACATTACATACATTTAGTATATCTACTGTGTTTTTGTGTCTGATATTTACACTCCTGTTAGTCTCATAACATTACGAACTTACTCTTACGTAATTGTTGATCATTTAGAATATTTGAAGAAGAAAATGAATACACGTACCTGTAACAAAAAATAAATATTGATTATAGACAAAATACAAAACATTTATGAAATAGTAATAAAAATCTTATATAAACTTGTTTCTATACCTGGTCAAAGTCTGTAAAGGTCTGAAAATACCTACCAAGTATGAAAATGAGATTAATTTTCGAATAAGATTGCTTTCTGCAAATGGAATCCTATAATTACGAGAATACCTATTTATATAAGGAATTATTTAAGTTCTACAACAAATCAAGCTGTAATGAAAATTTATGATATACTAATGAGTAAGCGACAATAATAATTAAGGTTATTACATAAACATTATATACAGATTCTTATTTTGAAATTTTCGGACTACCCTTAGCTAGACTTTATACACATTTAGGCACACGAATATTACATTTTTAGAGTTATTAATTTAATTATTTTCAGCACCAACAAAGAGAACATTTCAAATATCTTGTAGATAATTATTTTTTCAAAACGCCGCATTGTTGTTGAAGTTACAAAATGGAGCCGCTTCGAATCATTTTTAATTAAAATGGCGTTCTGCTACGTTTGTTTATGAATTGTAAATGAACGGAGTAGATTAAATAGAATTCTAGTTAAAAGAGTTTCATTTTATGTTTTAACAATACAATTCTGCTTTGGCTCTGTTACAAATTCTAGAAATATGTGCACAAAGAGAAATCATAAATATTTAAAAATGAATAAATAATGTAGGTCCATTTGATATAATTAAACGTTTACAAATAGCATCTGGTATAACTACAAGTATTTTAATAACTATATCGCAGTGTAGTGATGAAACATGTGTCAATCGACGCAGTAAGTAATTACAATCAAAAACCGATATTCCGTTCAATTTAGTTAAACCATTTAGAGATGAAATACGGTTAGGGGAAAAACACCTTCTACTACATTTGAGTTCGTTTGTCAAATTTGATTCACTGATATAATAACGTTTTTCATTTTTTATTATATAATGGCGGTTTTTGTAACATGCCAAAAAGGTTTGATGCATTTTAATGTTATCAGATACAACATATGTTATGATTTTATTTCGCTTGTATAATTGTCGTAGTTTTACAGTATTTATTTACAATATAAATAAACTGTAAGAATAAGAATCAAAACAGCACGAGGACTCGATGCAGGGCGCCTCGTAGGAAATAAATAATATGGGATTAGTGTGAAACCCGTGTATATTGTGTAACCTGTCATTGTCCCATTCCTGGGCACGGGCCTCCTCTCAGAATGAGAGATTTTAAGGAACTCTCAGATGTATCCTCACGATATTTTCCTTCACCGCAAACCAACAACAATCAAGTTCTAATACATACATTCCTTTAAAAAATCAGTGGTACGGAGGTGGGACTTAAGCCCCCGATTAAGCTTTAACCATTAAGCAACCAATGCTTTTAAATATATTCGCTTATATATTATACTTCGGTTTAGCTACTATTGAATAGATATACACGCGTTCAGCGATGTAATCGGTTTATGGGCTACAAGCGGTATACTGTACGATATTAGCAATTCCCCCGCCAGCAATTACAGCGCGTTATCGAATTGACACCGTTATTATCAGAGTAATTGTCGCGGAGTGCGGACCTCCGGGGAGGGGCAGCGGCATACACGGTAATGACTTGATAACTATAGTAACACTTGGAGATTTATTTATTTACTACAGCACAAGGGATATACATACGTCCCGTAGTGATAATGCACGACAAACGACATAGGGCATTAAGTCGAAAACCTATTTCAATAAACCTCATGCCCAGCAAAGGGACATTAGGTTAGTAATATAATTAATGAATAAAACAAAAAGTATTATTTGTAATTGCAATCCACCTGTCATGGGAATGAGGTTTATTTATTATCTCTTTATTACTCAAACATATGGCATAGTTACATTGTTTTATATATATGTACAATGACGTTAAAGTGGTAATACATTAATAATATGAGTACAACGTTCAATAAACAAAATATTATTGCTCATTTCAACAAAAATATGTTTTAATGATGATGGTTCATTTATATTACCTCAAAAACATTTAACGCATCCAGCGAGGCTGAAACGCGCCCAGGCGTAAACTCAGCTCATTTTCATAACAAAATAATTTATCCGCCGCGGCGCCAGTGCGTCAATACCAATTAAACCATTTAACCGGAAAACCACACGTTACATCACCAATTATGCTCTTTCATTAACCTTACTATCCAACTTATTTAACTATCAATTCCATTTTTATAGTTAAAATAATTAAGTGTATCTCAAACAAATTAAAGTTAGATAACCTAACAGTTAATAGTGCAAAGTCAAAAAATTATTTAATATACTATATTGTTAAATTGATCGCTATAAAGATCTGCTATACAAAAGAATTTAGCAATAAATCTCGGTTAGGCAGACATCTTAGTCACTATATTATTTATCTTAAACATTTTTGGCCTATTCTCGTTTCGGTTTTATAGGGAGAAATAAAAACATCACACGCCACAGTCGACTACTTAGTCACTTATACGAGGCATTCCTACTTAAGAATGCCTCGTATAAGTGACTATCACTCACTATTCTCAAAACAAAGCACATCACTGATGAACAATGTAGTTTTAAGACATATATAGAAATGGCGAACCACAGAAAGTCCTACCACCGTTCTATATATAACACCTTGTTACGCAGGACATTGGTTTGAGCAAGCAGTCTAATTTCCTACCAACCAGCAATGCACGTAATTGCAGTAACAAGTAATATGCTATTATTATTCCTATATTATGCTCGGATAGGCGTAATAAGATAATCGTCGCATGTGTGCATCTCGACATAAGCTGAATACGTCTACGAAAGTTTAGCATATAACGTTATTCCAGACCTGAGACATACATTACTACAATTTTATGTGTGACTTTATAGTACAAATCCGACGATCAGTGTAGCGGAGCGCTCACCATACTGGTCTGACACACATCGAGCCCGGCTTTCAATCCCTGGCCAGACAGATATCTAAATGAGAAATTTTGGTTTCCTAGCCCTGACTATGAGTGTATGCGTCTTTTTTTATTTCCATGGTAACCACCGATACAGAAAAAACCTCTAACTAGATTTTTTAGGGCAAAAAATGTACAAATAATTATCTATTAATTAGGCATTTATAGTTCACTCTAAATCTAAATCTAGCTTATTGCTATGCCCTTCTTAAGCTGCGACTTTACTAAATGTATGACTAGTAAAGTGCGTGTACTTGCTGGAATTACTGAAGGTCACGTAATTGTGTAGGACACATTCTCGTATTATAAAAGCTACAGGCAGGGTTAAGTTGTTTTAATTTGATATAAAGTATAATTGGTAAGTACCACTTACTGGTCATCGTCAACCTATTGTCTCTCTCCTGGGCACGGATAAGCAGAGATGGGCCTAGTGAAATTAGGCCATAGTCCGTCGCGCTGACAAAAATCGGATTGATAGATTTAACGTTGCTTTAAAAAGTTGTTTATAACGCTCTCAGGCCTGTAGGCTATCTCTTGTTGTTTCCCTTCGCCGTTAAAGCAAGTGTTAATTAAAACCTACTAAACGCATATAAATTTAATAACTCAGCATGCCTGCATAAAAGAATTAATTATCCTTGCCCCAACTCTATCTTTCCAGATCCACATAATTAGTGTTGTTTAAGTGTACACAACACTTAAACTAAATTATGCGAATCACAAAAACAATATGCTAGTATAATAAACCTTTAATGGGGATTATATTACATCCTCCATTATGTACGTAGCTCTATTAACATAAGCCCGGCTGTACATACAGTGGATTTAGCAAGCGGGATCAATACAGCTACACCAGTATAGCCGACCTAATAGCTACTTAGTCCACAATGTAACCTCATTAAACGGCAAATATCTAAGGCCACATTCAATTACGATTTCATTCGCATTTCTGTGTACGAAACTCGAACCGGACACGGTGATTAAGATTTTTCGAACAAAATGTCGCCAAAATATGCAAAAATTCGTCGCGTCTTCGTTAGTACGGTGGCATTTCGCTAGCCAAGAGCTAAAAATGTATATAAAAATGGATGTGTGTAATTATGTACATACATAAGAATTTATTTTTGGCGATATAAACTGCCGTAGCATGGAGAAACCGGTGACATTCTTTAGTACAGATTAATATATATCTAGACTTACTCTAGTTCGGTTTGTATCACGCACGCACCCTGTTGCGTATATAATTAACGTAACTTAACGTTCCAGTTCATTTTTATTAAAAAAAAAAATATGGCGCGCCTAAAGATGTAATATAATTTCAAAAACACAATTGTCCGCGTGCATCTATACGCACGATAATCGTCCGGCTATCTTACGGCAATAGTTTAACTTAATTGAAAGCGGCCTATGATAGATGCTACGAATATTGCCGTAACACGTTACATTAGAACTTTGGGGCGACAGTAAAATGAGATCAAAACAATTAAGGCAAATCCAAGCGTTACAAAACATTGTAATTGAAAGAAAGTTTAAATTCGTGTTGCCGTGAGGGTTCACCGCGGCCGAATACTTTGTACGAAATAATTGTCTCATTACAGAAACAACGTTACATTAGAGAACGCTTCTAAGCAGATTAAGCTGCCGGCTTCAAGTTTGTACGCAACGTTTTTTTTTTCCACCGGCGAGAGAGGAATCTTAATGAGTCTGTGAAACTTTTAATTAATTCAACGCGTTAAAGATGGGTACTTTAAACATTTTGATGAGAAAAATCACGGGGGAGATTTTTTATTTTTATAACAGTGTAATTTGTAATGAACTGTAGTGGCGCGCCCTTGTAACTTTTTTATATCGACAATGATACGTAATATGTACAAATAGGTACCTACTATTATACTTTTTGCAGTTTTCAGTTTTAAGGCGGTGGCAGCAACCCACGATAATCATCATAATTATATTTATCGGAATACCTTAATTTAATAAGTAATCTGAAGTAGTGTAGATGCTGATTGACTTACAAATGAAGAGATAATCTTAGTATCCGAGTGACCCAAAGAGTAGCAATACGTTTAAGACTGGCTTCAAGTAGTACCCCCGTTCTATATGGTATCGGAAACACATTGGTTTAGGAGTCGCGGATACCACTTACTGTCAAGTGAACTGTGTGTATGTTTGAAACTTCAATTTTATAACAAGGGTGAAGGTATACATAGATTTTAAACGCAAAAGTTTCCCAGGTCAGAAGAATGAAGAATCCCGATTTTTAATAATATATTTTATGAGTGGTTGTGACCTATTTTCCCCGCGTCCTTAGTAAAAATAAAGAATTTAAATGCGGGACTGTACTTGTAGAAAGTAATGTTTGGAAAGATAAACACACCAAGTTATATATCCTATCATAATATGGCCTAGAGCACATATACAACTTTTATTTGAACAACTGTTTCAATATACGTAAAATAATGTTTTGATAAATAGTTCGACTAGTTCGGTAATAACTTCGTTAATAGACGATACTAGAAAACTAGTACATAATTCGATAACGACTGGATTGACGCATCCACGTCGAATAACATGTTTGATCATCATGTAATAGTACAAGCCTACTATTTGTTCGATATAACAACTGTATATATGCGCTAAGTAGGTTTGTAACGGAATTCCGCCTCCGCCTTCGTTACTGCGGAACTTCCGTCAAAAAATCGAACATACACTTCCGCATCCGCCTCTGCAAAATGTAAGCAGAGTTTCGATGGAGCTTTATTTACATTAATCTTGACGTACAACGCGCAAGGAGCAACGCTAGGCGACGCGGCCGCTCGGCTACGTGTTGCAACTAGATCAAGATCTTTAGTGTGATGGAGATAAAACAATCACATACAATAAAAAACATTTTTTTCTCCCATATTTCGCACTTACTTATAGGCGTAATCAAATTCAATGCTAAGTGAAAAAATATTTAGAGCTGCTAGTTTAATTTATGAATCCTTTAGAAATGGTTTGGAAGACGATAAAGCTACAAAGTTGTTGTTCGTGCATAAATTTGCATTTTCTTCATTTTGATTTATTTACTATTTATAAGACTGTACAAGAATTGTACTACGTAAAGTTTACCTCCGCCTCCGTTAACCTCTGCATCCGCAGAGGTGAATTTCTTATCTTCTGCATCCGCCTCCGCTTAGAAGGCCTTCATTACAACCCTAATGCTAAGCCTAATTGTAATCATTATTAATCGACCAACACTGCGTTTTATTCATGTATCAGATAATTCGAAACCTAATTAATTTGTGGTCCAATACATAATTACTGCAACCTATATTTACGGTAAACAACATCCGTAGAATGGGCGATATAGCAATAATGCACTGTCCTCGTATTATTGGTTAATTTATCGTTTTAGAGTTTACCGAGTAATTTCTACTGTCATCTGATAATTAATTAAATTATCTCTAATAGTTAGAATATTTAACATTACCATATTTACCAGAAAGCATACCCAATGATATAGATATTATTAATATCATGAACTTCTAGCATTTTTGGTTATTATATATATATATATATATAGGTAGAAACCGAGCATGCATTCATTCTACCTGATGGTAAGTGGTCACTACTCACAAATTGGTTTGGCGGTAGAACCTACGAAGTCGAAAAATTAATGATTCTTCCATCTTCAACTACAGATTACATGTATTCTCGTATTGAAATTCTATTCAAAAATAATAAATATCGCCCAAATAACAGGTTAACACAAAAACAATTATATTTCTAGAACACACAAAGAATTTGATAAATATTATGTGTAAAAGAAATAGGGTAACAGAAAAAAATCTGTTACTTCGTGAGATCAAAGTTACTTTGATGTAACGTTACGTATGTAGGTGGCGCTTGTGTGCAAGCTTTGTGTTGAAATTCGCATGACAAATATTGTACACTAATAAAATGGTTGAAACAATAGTTACCATCCATGCAGCTACATCAAAGGATATTTGGCTTCAATCATCAATGGGCTTTATCTATGCGTTCCAATACAATAGATTTAATATGAATGCCGAATTCATGTGCGCTGTGTCCTGTAATACTCTTCCCCCCACAGGGCAAGAGTAATCTATGATTCTATAATGAAAATGAAAAAGCATAATTCAAATTATTTGTGTTTTTGAAGTAACGTGGAACTAATAGTCTTGCGGGAAATGTCAATTTCAAAATACAGAATTCAGTGAATTTTTACTTTAAATCAATAAATTGATAAACAAGACAAAAACAAAAAACACTAGTAATATTTTGTTTAAACAAATCAACGTCAAAAATGAGAAGCGATAGAGCCACCGCCCCGTGCCACGTGCCGCCCACCCAACAAGAACTCGGAACTTCTAAGTCAAACTGAAACTTCAACTGAACTTCCAATATCTGAAGATTGTTGGAAAGACAAAGAAGGGAGAAGCAATTAATAAGCCAATATGTATCTATTGAATTAATGTAAAGCGGGCCGGAAGCTCCGAGCCGGAGCTAATTAATTGTAGGCGCCCGATCGGCTTAGAGCGTTTTAAGCTGCTGCTCGAGCGTTCACTGTGCTAATAATAACTACATTAGCGTTTAACGTGTTTAGTTAAAGCTACACTGTTTTCTCAAATGGGTTATTACTGCACAAATGTAGCATGACATAAAGACTTTTATATACTTAATAGCAAGGAATACATGACTCCAGACTAAGTGGATATCGTCGGCGTTGGTTATTTCCACCGTTCTCGCCATGCAGTATCTCTTGTTAGACTTTTAAAAAAGGCTGGTAGAGTGTCCACCCTGGACTTAGTGACAACATAAAAATCAATCCATTAGAAATGTTAAATGATCATCAGCTACCCAGTAATCTTGTGAGGTACACAGCTGAGCGTACGCCTCACCTAATGGGAAAAACTAATAGTCACCACGCCTGGCTCACTGCGGTCATAAAGATATCAACACGCATTTGTTGATATGTTGTTGCGAGAGTTGATATTACGCAGCAAGACGTCGACTGTCGTCTTCTACGACATGCACGGAGTGAGGTAGTAGTGCTTTTCAAGACCGATACTACACGGCACCCTTGAGTGGTCCATCGATATAATCTATACTAATATTGTAAAGAGGAAACCTGCGTATTTTTGTATGTTTGTATAGAAATGACACAAAAACTACTGCACCGATTTTAAAAATTCTTTCACAGTAACAACAAAGTAACATAAGCTATATTATTACTAGAAAAAATACGTTATCCTTGCTAGAACTTCAGTTTTGTGAACCAAGGTGTACAAAAATGCTTAAAAATGCTTAATAATGCTTTTTGTCGCGTACGCTACGAAAACTATAGACGATAGAACAAAAAAATTTTCTACAGTATGATAGAGCATGTCAATATCCACAAATAACCTCGCGATAACATATGTCCAACTATTGTAGTTACGTCACTATAACTACTTT
>DWLI01001040.1:0-17204 GCA_018249915.1 Cecropterus dorantes dorantes | reverse complement strand
GATTCAAACATATGGTGGCTTTCGTGACAAGGCTTCTAATTTTCCCGACTTTACAAGATTATAATGATAATAACAGGTTTATTAAAAGCAATCGGCCATAATGGCAGTGGTGTTGGACAGTTGTTAGGGCGGGGGGTCGGTAATTTGGCAGCCTGACATCAACGCTATTGGGACTCCAATTTCGTGGCGACAACGTGTTACTGGAATTGTTTTTATTGCTCATACAAGAAGTGGAACATCAAACTCGTTAGAGTTGTAGAAAAAATCAACCGTAAATGAAATGACACCCATTACCCCACGTAATAAGAAATTTTATAGTAAAAATAGGAAAGGGTTGAGCCGTCCATGTGACGTTAAATAATCAGTATGTAGACATCAATAAACAGCAAAGGAATTGAATTCCAATCCGAAATCGATCACAAGTGCGTTGCTACCCACAACGATAAATTGAAAAACCTTTCCATGTAAATTTGTTCTACCACACCCTTTGAACCGAGATACACACCGGAACAACCATTGCTATATAAAGAAGTGTGGTACTCGCAATCAGAGACACTCACTCTATTGGAATAACAGTTTGATTTCTAAAAGTAACTAAAAGTTGCACTACTTTTAGAATTTATAATAAGAACATGCAGTTATAAACCTCTCCTTTGGTGAAAATGTTTAAACAATCTCATTTATTAAATAATTGATTGGTTTAATTATGGTGGTCAAGTTACTGCAATTAACGGACAAAAATTGAAACTAAAAATAAACTTAAGACGTTTCAAAAGCTCCAAACCTGCATCGTGCGGCATTTAAACCTTATAATTGTCCCGGACCCGCAGTTTGCGCTCTACAATCGGAACTTTGTATTCCGGTGTCCAGTAATTAATCAACTTGTTTGCTTGCGATTGAGAGGTATCATTGAATGAGGTGAAAGGTGTTGCTAATTGTCAAACTTTGCTGTTGTTCATTGGAGATACAAAATTGCTGTCTTTACAGTGTAGTTTTAAAACAGTATATTCTATAATCGTAAATAAAATTTATGTAAGACAATTGTCCTATCAAATACTCTTTTAAACACTATTAGTAATATATTATATAATATGTTTTTCACATTTAAAAAACACGTTATGCCCTAATGACATGTATTTGTAAGTACTTACGTGTATGTATGCAAACTTACATTTTAACGTACCTACTATATGTACAACACATATTCTATTTACTAAGTAATCGAGAACAAAGAGTTGCTCTACTACATACTACAAAAGCTAGGCATCATCCAACTCTATCTACTTTGTAGATTAAACAGAGAGGTTGCGAAAATAGTGAAATCAATTTCGCAACGTACGGAAACGAGAATGGAGAACAAATTCGAGGGCCGGCACTAACCGTTGAGGGAACGAAGGTGCTTGGTTACTGCGAACATCTGCATACTGTGAGTTGTTTACCGTCTCGAGCTAGTCTCAAGACAATTTATTTGAAAGGTGTCGCGGCGCAATCCACTCTTGCGATCTCGCCGATACAAATAACCATCGAATACCCCTGAATAAATCACTGGACGTATTGCCCAACTAATCCATTTTCGTTGTAGATGCGTCTTTAAACAACCTCCATGCTACCGACGTTGTTGTGACGTTACGTTAATGGAACAATCCTTTGTTTGTCACGCTTACCTACTACCTATGTTTTACCTACTGTAGACCTACGATCCAGACCTAATCGTCAACGTATTTTGGAAGTTTTTTTCATATGTTTTGCGATAACTTTTAAAAAGACCATTTGTAGTTTAACCCCGGTTGCACCACCGCTATACCTATTTCTGCTTTTAATAGCAGTGTTAAGCGCTGCTTTCTGGTTTGAAGGATATGGTAAAAGTTGCGTGCTTATTCGAGGCTCTTCAACTTAATTCTCGGGTGTAACAAAGCATCTCTGTTTAACTTCATTTAGGATTTTTATATTATCACAAGTGGCGATATGCTTACAGATTTATGACATTGGCCACTTACCATTTGATGCACTGCATGCCCGTTTGCTACTTCTATATTATATATAAAAACTTGTCAAGTCAATACAATTTCATACATTTTGATCATACGAATAAATCTGTGCTCTCGCCTCGATATGCAGAGGCACAAAGCTCTTCACTGATTAGATCAAACTGCACGTTGATTGGCCTGGACTATAGAATGATTCGATTTGCCTGGACCAGATGAATAATATTCGTGGGCTTTCAAAGAACTTACTACAATACTCACTGCTCACATTTAGCTATTAATACGATAACAGAAAGTACACGTATTACTTACAATAAAAGGTTACTATGCCTTTAGTTACAACTCATGAGAGTCTTTATCTGATATAATAATATTTTCTGCTTACTAGGATTTTTATATCGTGAATGCTCTGAACACACACAAAGGTTAATACACAAACACCCAGACCCCGAACGGTAATTTAAATTCATCGTGATATCGTCATGAGACGGCAATCAGGTCAACCAAAAAAATTGTGATCGAAATTCTTACATGAACGTTCAATTTCTATATTACCCCAGATGAAAGTCATAATTAAAAAGATGGCGAAATAAAGCGAAATCGATTTAAATCGCGGGTTATCCGAGCTCTTATTCTTATTATTTCGGAAATGGAGTGAAACGACATCGAAATTTACTTAATTACGTTGTAAAGATACCGATCTGAAGAAAATCGGCTCGCTGCGGCCGGGTGGCTCGCATTCGGCAGACGTTCTCGATCACATCAGATTACTGTTAATAGGATTTATGTATTTTTTTTTTAATATAGCATGAGAACTTTTTGAACAAACTGCTTTGGTGAAATCTCGTCGTAGATGTTGAAAAGTAAAAATCATCGTCAATCATATAGTATCCTCAAATAAAATAGAAAGCTTATGTGAAATCGATCAAAGATACTACGAATTTCTACAAATGAAGAGTAACCTGAAACAGTTCGTATAATTAGATGTGCAATGTGATATAACAGACTTAATTATTCGGACCTATAAATCAAAATACAGTCAAACGCTGAAGGGTTCGGAACATATCTGGTGGCTGGTGGTGATCTTGTGGGTTGAAACAGATTTCGACAAATCGCTTACCTCCGAATGTATAGAATGATGTGAATAGATAAATGAGTGTAGAAAGCGTGTGTATTCCTAGGTCATTTATGAATGAACATTTACCTGATAAATATTAATACATAATAATATACTACTAATAATGCGAATACCTCTAAGATAAAAGGCAAAAAGATTGAGATATACAATATATCGACTTAGTCATAACTGAGAGTCACTCGACAGTCTTTTTCTTCAAAGCGGGAATCCGATGATGTCTAAAATAGCCTAAGTATATCAAAAGGTATTTTTTGCAAGAAAATATAATACTAAAAAAAATGTTGTATTTTAATTATTCCATTTCAATATGAAATTAAGTTACCATAAATACTATTGGATTTTTGCATCGGAAAAGCATAAATTATTATGTAAAACAGCGCACCTAGTTTACCCGCTCTCCTTGCCTTACTTCGTGGAATATATACAATACACTACAAATCCGACGTAAGTATCTCATTTTGAATCAGTATGAAAATGGAAATCTACGTACGCTTCGGAGATACAGTTATTAAGTCTAGTTGTATTAGATTAAAGTTATTTGTTTCTTTGTAATATAATCCGACGTAATCTTAGCTCTTCGTAATTCAATGCATATCATTAATGCTTTAATACAATGTTACGTTACAAGAAGCCTTATACACATAATATAATCATTATACACATACTTTAATTAAGCAACAGCACCAAGATTGCTACCACACGATTCCATGAAAGATTATTTATTAGCACCGCCAGAATTTAACCAAGAAAACACATACTACTTATAAAATTACCAATCATAATTTAAAAACAATTTATTTTTTTGTAAATTTATTCTTCTATCGTAAAAACATTATTTATAAACAACAATAAAACAACAGTAAATAGCAAATACCTACTCCTTAGATACTTTTAATAACATTAATCAAAAGCGTCGTATAGCGCAGCGGTCATAGCCAGTAGTTCAATCGTTCGAAGTGCGAGTTCTATTTATTTGTACGAAGTATTGATTAGCAATTTATCCAGTATTCCCAAGCTATATTAAAGTTTTGATCGATCCTCAGAATGAAATGGAGTGTCCTATTGCGACACACGGTGCAGTCTCAATCTCGTTAGCGGCCGTAGTGGGACGTCGCCGGCTGAAATAGAAAACGCTGGTGATTAATTGCCAATTACTCCAACTGTCGATTAATCGCACGCCCACTACTCCTTGCTTAAACTTCTCGTTTTGTTTTTATTTGTAAATATGTCTTTTGTTATTATGTGTATAATATAGTATAAACGATTGCAGTATTTAGTTTATAATCGTAAACCAACCTTTATTTGGTGTACTGATTATAAATTTTATAACAAAACAAAGCTTTTTATAGCAAGAGATACAAAGCAAGGTCGACGAATCTGCAAGACGTTATCATTCACTCATTTATTATTACTTGATTCTTATTTGGTAGGTGTACGGCAACTTTACATTGCAATTTAAAGCTTTATTAATTAAGTAGGTATTATAGCTTTTTTGTTATCAAGATTATCGCATCTCCTATACATAGGTACATTTACTACCATTATATACTTTAGCACCAAATGTTACTCTGTTAAAGTATAAAAATACAGCAGTGTATTAAAAATCTTATCGAGTTCCTCAGTAAAACTGTTTTAAGCTCTTAAATACAATACTATACAGAATAAGCGTACAGAGAATATATTAGTAATGTTAACAAAGTTCTATAAAAGTAAATTTCTCACTAGACTCCACATAAAGTCATCACAACATGCAGTGTGAAGTCCCAGTGCTAAAATTGTAATTTGCCTTGATATAATCCAATATTTAGCATGGTGTAATTGAATATTTTTCCAATTTGTCGCCAGTAATGGGGCAAGATTGAGTGGAGTCCCCGGCGAGGGGCAGGACACTCCGACGTCTCATCTTCACGCATAATTTTGCCCTTTCAATTAATTTCCCTTTCCATAAATATTGTTTTATTTAGTTCATTGACGATGTTTTATAATTGACTAAGCAACTTTTAAAATGTGGAGATTTCATTTTTAATTACATTTTTTTTTTCTTTTTTTAAAGGCAACGTATTAAATTACGCTATGTGTAAATTTAAAAATCTATCTATTCAAATTAACAAACTATGTATAAAGTAAATAGTTATATTTAATTTGTTATACATTGTAGTACGTATTACGGATTAATTAAGTCGCTTTTGTTTTAGTTAAAATTTTATGTTGAAATTTCATCTAGCTGACAAACCTATTAATTAAAAGAAAAAGTTTTTCAATGAAAAATTTTGTCAACTCTCCCTCGACCCGTTCCAGCATGGCTGCAACTACTTATGCTATTAATTTCGCAATCTCTTTAAAAGTATTTATAATTAAGTTTGAATAACTAAAAATTGTAAAAAGTTAATAATCTTCTAACATAAACGAGTTGTGTTAGAAATATGTTTTTCACAAATTTTGTAAGTGTACGTAACTCTACAAAACTTGTTTTAAAAGCATAATTTTAAAATTAAAAAAGATTTAAATTAGCTAAACTATACATATTTATAAATATTCAAAAAATACGATAAAAGCATAACATTGTCAAACAAAAATCCTATTTCCACATCATCATGTCTACGTTAATAGCACAGAATAGTACACTCATCAATCGTAAGGATATTTTTACCAAACTCGTGTGAGTTACGAACATTGCGTAGTCATACATCAGGCAGCGTATGCATGTCATGTCCCGTCGCCCATACTGCGGATTACTGCTGAATTCAGTTCCATATACTCCATGCACGTCACGCGTTTGTACTAGTCGCGACAAAACGACCCCATCTTTCATACCGCTCATCCTAAATAAGTGTATAATACAGGATAGGCCCTATAATCATGTCCAATCGATCACTATCAAAACGCGATCGCCTTTTTGCGGTCACACCCATGTTTTTCAGACCGTAAATCGAATAGATATCGCTTTATTGGGTCATTGGTTAGCTAGAATTGAATACCCTGCTGATTCCACTTTCACAGACTTTAAGCATGTTCAACGTAGTTCTGAATCACCAACAACGACATTTTTCTTTACTTTATCGTTCACAATGATAGACTTACGTGGCATAAAGTCTTATTGATGAAAGCGATATAAGATACCATCAATTTTGTCATTATAAAAAAAAATGATAACATTATAAGCACCTAATGTTCATTCTTTAAGATGACATAGAATGATATGAGAACTATGATATAAGAACTTGACTTTAGTGATAATTAAACGTACGCTACATAATTCAACTATAAACAAACTATATGTCTATTTACTTCTTGTATAACATAAAAAGGTTATTACAATACCAATATTGTAACGTAAGGCTACAATCTCAAGTTTATGTTGCTACATAGCAATATAAGCGATTGTCACGAGCAATTAAATTTTACAGTTCCTTCCACGATTACTTGAGTTTCATCACCGGTTTACGATATTCGTGTTATTGCATTTTGACGTAAAGTCGGCAGAGACATCGGTCTACGTCACGTCGGCTCATTCCAGTGGCGTTCGGCACTCGCATACTAATATTCCCTGCGAGCGATTCCATGTAATTCCACTCAGTACTCCGCAAATTGAGCGCCAACCAGAATCGTGAATATGTTACAATAACACCCGTAGCAACCCAGAAATACCTCGCGGTAACAGAATTCATCTCGCTGT
Source organism: Cecropterus dorantes dorantes (assembly GCA_018249915.1). Lineage (NCBI taxonomy): Eukaryota > Metazoa > Arthropoda > Insecta > Lepidoptera > Hesperiidae > Cecropterus > Cecropterus dorantes. The sequence continues at coordinate 10,405 of DWLI01001040.1, read as the reverse complement.
AATCCCTCCGGCTTCGCAAATGCATTTGTATGCCATCAATATTGATGGATGTAGACGGAATATCGATGTTTTTGTATAATAACCGACTAATGCGATATTAGATATAGAAATACATCTCAACGAATACAATATAATGAGTTTGTACACGACGGCATACAACTTACATGTCGCAAGTAAGTGAGGTATTGCAACATATGATTCAGCCCCCGTAATTCGCCGCCGCTTGAGGCTAAACAAACTCAGCTTATCGCGCGGCATAAATTGGCAACACGTCGTAAGGCGACCCGCACTCCGCGTGCCGCGCCGGCTTTATCAGCAGGCTCTCGTAAACCTCGCCCGCTGTTATTGCGGCTCGGCGACATTTTTCGAGACTTTTTTCATATCGCAAACACAACCCGATTGTTGCACGAAACGTCGGTATCGGCGCAGTCGAAGCGCGTAAACGATTTGGCTTGCGTCGATAAATATATCTACGTGTATTTGGCAATGTACGCCCGCTCCGGCTCGGTATCAACTGAAAAAGCGCGCCGCCTTGAGCACTGGCGTAATTAGAGGCCAATCGTAAAACGAAAGGGTTGCGCCCGGAACGTCCCATCTGATAATGAGTGCTACTGGCGCGGCTCCAGCCGCCGCTCATATTAGGCAGCTCGCTCCACCGCTATCGTTACGACTTTTACACTTTTACGAGTTGTTTAGTTTACAGAACCGGCTGTGTTCGAACGCGTGCACTGCCAAATGCTAGTTCGCGGCTCACCGCGCGCGGGCCGCTCCCTAAATATCCCGCTACGTGTTAATGAGATGCACGTTTCAGCCTCGTTTGGCATTGCGAATCCGCTACCGGCTCGCATCCCTTACTTCATTACCTAAATATTTACTCCTCATACTTTTCGAACGATTTAATTTCTTACCATTACTTATCAATTTGTAATAATTAAACGATGTAAAATTTGCTACATAATGCACACACTTATATTTTAAATTTTTTTGCCTGCGTATATATCACACACTTTATAATAATGTATTTAATAAATAATTTATATCAAGATAACACTTTTGAAATCACTTAATCATCATGTATTTAACATCATATCATATAAAAAAGAAAAAAAAAAACAGGATAAAGCAAAGAATATGACATAAACAATACCATAATTATTGTACAGACTATCTGCTGTATTTTATTCTATAGAACAAAACAATTACATCATTTTCGCCGCCCGAATATCAAAGCAACAAAAATCCATTTCAAATAAGAACCTATCGGCTGACAGCTTCCGCTAAACCAACTGTTTGTATCCGTTTACAATAAGACAGGCCTCTTTCCGATGATATCAATTTCGTTCAGTGGCTCTTAATTAACATTTTCTTTTCTTTCTTTACAGGTGAGTGAGATGCTGAATACAAAACCCGCGGGCCTCAGAGACAAAAAAGAATATTACGCCGGTTTCAATTCAAACACACAGAAGAAAAAATATGATCTGCACTTTTGTAAACGCAAATGAGGTTCCCTTTGAAACGTGGGACTTAATTTAAATACGTTGCTGAACAGCCGCCTGGTAAAAGGCTTCCAAACGTCTGTAAAAATATTGGGATGCCTAGAAATTATAACATAGTTTAAGGGTAGAACCCTTAGTGCTTTGACTTCGGCAGCACCACTTCCACGCCTATTTCTGCCTTAACAACAGAGCTAAGCGCTGCTGAGTGCTGGTTTGAAGGGTGTGGTGAGGGAAACATATCTCTATAGGTCATTCCAACTATATCATCCGGAAAAGCAATGAGTTATTGGATGACACTATGAAGAACTGTAGTCATAAAGGTTGATTGTAGGGTTAATACTGCCACCCGCCACCTGCCCAGCGGCAGTTCCACTTACCATAATGTGGGCTATATTATATGCGTGATTACTACTTCTATAACAGAAAAACAATGATCTCATTTTGAATTTTGTACTTAATTTTTTACATCAAATTTTGAAATTTAGCGTAAGTTCAAATTATTTTCTAAATTTCCCGAAAAAGCTCGGAAAAGCATGCACGAGCGCAAAGCACATCCTTTAATTCGTACACTTGGACCTTTGTAGTATTTTCTATTTCTTACATAAAATACACTAAGCGAAATAAGTTTTCAAATGTTAAGTAAGAATAGCAAATAGGCATTTATTAACTAAACACTAACCAAAATTTACATCATACATGAAATGTTACTAAATACAGAAATGCCTTACATTTAGAAAAAAGATTAATGGATTTTTTCCGGACTAGGGTACAATTCTCTGTAGCCACACATTATCCAAAATAACTCCTGAACAATACTTCTGTTACAGTTTATTCTGTTTTAGATCAGATTCAATTTCAAACAGCTTTTTATTATTCAACAGATTTATCTTTACCAACAACGCCACAAACATTCCAATTAAGATTTAAGTCAATGCCCACTGTGCTTGAATTGCACATCAAAATTTAAATAACATTTATAACTTCCAATTGGATTGGTTAGCTTAGATTCTGATAATTCATTTTTATCGAAACGATTTTCTTTGATTTGCTTTATTCTTACATCTTTTAATAAAAGCAGCATGTGAAACAATACAACTGAATGTGTCACCTGCAACAAAGGAATGGAAATTCGCTAACAGTTCAGTTCAGTGCATGCATATATTCTCAAGCACCTAAGCACAAAAGAACAACAATGTCATGAACGTAACTTGTTACATAAGTGAACATTGTAAGGACTTCGACCTTCGTAGCACTGACCTCGGTGTTGTCGAACCTGCACTAGAGTTTGTACATCGACCCCTATTGTAGATAAATATCTGTGAAATCCCAGGAAAATGTAGTTTGTCATAAATAAATACTTTGATTTTGAATAAACCTTTCGCTTCTGAAGAATAGACCATGCGTCTTCTTTGTTGAGTTAAAAATTTATATATGTCTTTGGATATCTTAAAGCCCACTCTCCACATTCTCTTACATAAACTTATTTAATCTAGAATACTATCAAGAACCTTTAAAAGTAATGAGAGATTTATATTTTACAACTATCTGAAAGATTAATTCGTGCGTTGAGGCCCGAAAAAAAGGTATCTTAATTTCGGTTCCTGATACATAATCCAAGTAACTTGTAGATATCTATTTAGAAAAAGCGTCTACCTTCATTAAATTTAGGGCAGTATTTAAAGAGGACCTCGATAAGAGTATAGCGTAACAAAGAGTGCTAGTGCGGGCAAGAACCTTCTAGTTGCAGTGCGCCGCCCTACAGGGCATGCACCCTTGTGCCACCGCTTTATGCGCTCGACTTGAGAAAATATTCTTTATACAACGCTAGTACCACCCCTGTTCAACAGTTCAAATACACTGGAAAATTGTTAAACACGATAACCGTAACGACTGCAATAAAAATATGCAAACATGAATCTTTAATAAATAAGAAAGGTTTTGGACTGGGTTTTATGTACCTATAATACTTTAATGTAAACAAATATATTTGCAGTCTTTTTACTAAGTTCTAATATCAATTGTTTAACTATTGCTGTGAAAAATATCTTGAACTTCCTAAGATTTTCCTAAAATTCATTTAAAAAACAATTCAATACATACCTACATGATTTCGGAAGCGTCTAATAGGGTAACACGTTCGATACTTATCAAAAGTGGGTCTTAAATAAACTTTGACTTTATATTTCTTAAAATGTTCTAAAAACATCATTAGTACCAAGAAAATAACGTACAAAATTCAATAACCAAGGAAGTACCTTAAATTTCCACTATCTATAGATATAAATTATAACAAGAATATATCGTACCATACAAAGAACCCATAATTCAGCAGTTATTACAAATAAATGTAGTCATCCGTTACTTTGTAAATTTTAATGGTCGGGAATAGAAGATAGACTGAGGATTTAAGATACATTTTTGTGAATGTAATGTAATAAATGACAAGCAGAGAATACAGCAGTTCATTTCAGAAAACGAATGGATAATAACTGAATAGTAACACAAATAAAATCGGTAGCAGGAACTTTATTATAATTGCATAAGCGTGTATACGGGGCGATAACCCAAGAGTACATCGCCCTTAGAGCACGCCTTGTTCCAAATGAAACTCCACCTTCAAAAACTATTTTGAACTTGTTATAATGGATTGCAAACACCATAGAGCGTGTAGTTCAATAGTACTAACGTGTCGAAAACAATATGCCACGTTAGGGACATTTCACTTCCTTCAAAAACATGAATATTTACTAGTCATTGCCCAGTGGTCAAAATTCGACCGTAACCATATTATTTTCTAAGTTATTAAAACCTAAAGCTCATCAATAAATTTCAACAAAAACATAAAAGTATTGAACTGTTATATCTTTGAGTATGTATGTATATAAAGATGAAAAGCTGAAACTAACTATAATAAATACCAAACTATCCCAAAACATAACTAACAAATCTTGTATTAATTTGCGAAGATCAATGTGACAGTCACGTGACGGTTTCAAGTTGCAGAGATGATCTGCTCAAATCCCAACGGTTATAAATTTGCCTAAACTTGTTAAGTTGCTTCAGTGTTTGTCCGGACGTGCGAACCCATTTAGCCCCTAAACCTACCGCTAACTTATGTCCAAGTGCCAATATCCAACACAGAGATAGCAGTGAACCTTCCCTACGGCTCTACTTCGACCTGCTTCAGTTATTTGCGCATTTCTGTCGCAGCTAATATTTCGATTCTACAAAACGAAACTATAAAACATGAATTCCTTATTTTTCTGCTACTATTTTGTAGCAGAGTGATCAGTCTTTTATTTCATATTTATATTTCTTTTTAATAAGTCGTTCTAACTCACTTCAACTCAAGTACAAAACTGGCACAAGTTATATACTAGTGCCTATTTTTGTAAAATTAAGTATAACATTTCCCACTATATGGAAAATCTTGTTAAAAAGATAGTGAGAATTGGGTGTTAAGGCTAATATAATATAAATCTAAACATTAAGCTTTCTACTCTAACGTCGAAATGAATATTGATACTACGAAACGGTATACATCACTAAGGGACGGGACCCGAATATCAGATGGTTTCTAAATTCCGAATAGGTATACCAATATCTTTATAGAAAGTAAGGAAATCTATAAAGCTGCTCGGTTATTATATGAATCTAGATGACTCCTCGTCAAAATAGCAACTAAACCCAAACAAGCATGATTTTTGTCTCGGATTATATTATTTATAGTTATTTCAATCTTGAAAAAATAAGCAATTTATGACATTATACCTTTATTATATATTGATATTAGGAGTCTATCTGAATTTCATATAAAGATATAATACATATATGATTTGATACATTATTAAACAAATTTATTTAAATAAATGAAACTTAGATATCGCACGCATTTTTTAATTTAAGTACCGTTACGATTAAAATATTTTTTACACAATTTTCAAAAAATATCCGGTATTCGGGTTCCTTCCCTTAATGTTTACCTCTTTTGAAAGCGATGTAATAAAATTCAGCTTAAACGTACCTGCCAGTTTCTCTCTTTGGATGAGGTTTCTAGTAACTTTGTGTGAACTTTTACTTAATATCGCCGATTCAAAATAAACCTTCTAGAAATTGAACATTTTTACACGATATATTGTAAAAAACACCGTAAAAATTTGCAATTTTGTTCATGTCGTGATTTTTCCAAATAGGGATCAATGTTTTTCAATTTGATCACCCGTCATTAGTTACATTGCATTTGTAATTTTAACGTTGTAATTTTTTTTTTTCACGTCCCATCATACCTATGCTCTAAAAGGTGCCAGTTTGTATCGAAAATACGTGCCCTTTGTGAAATGTGAATTAACTGTGCAAAAACTAAGTTTATATATACTAATTACAAACTTAGTTTTTCTCTGTTAATGTGTGTAATGTGTTTCCGTATCCAATTGAAATTCTGGTGTTGCATCGGAATTCCGCTGGAGGCAGTACGACGTCTCATTTTAAATGTATCAAGAGTTCAGGCAGAGTTGCAGTGCCGGCAGCGGCGTCCGTCTGAAAACAATCTCAACTGCGTTAATCACTTATTTACGTCCGGGTCCACCTCGCCAGAGTATTTCTAATGAACGCAGAAAATTCCGGGGAATCCTAATGAACCGTGGGAATTTCGATTGTAATGAAGCGAACTACTTCGCAAGAGGTGCGGACATTTTGCTGGTCGTACGATCTTAAATCGAGTTGGACATTGTAGAGTGCGGTCCTGTTGATTAAGTTTCGTAGAAACGTTCGTGAGATTGGATCAAAAATATGAGTTCGCTCTTACTTGAGCCCAGATTTTGTTATTACTTACTAGTAGTTGCTTTAGTTTAACGTTTAGCGAACAAAAGTTTTAAAGCACGTTGTTATTTATTTTATATTGATTTTCGTTTGTGCTTTGATGAGAAAAGGTCATCTTTCCTGTGAAATTTTCCTGCATTGCAGAATATTTTTACGTTGAAAGTGTTTGAAGGCACTGCAACTGCAAACCGTGTTTATCTATCCATTACTAAACTTATTTGCAGTTTATATATGAAATGCGTGCAGTTACCGACTTCCCTATTATTAATTTTAAATGCCTTGTACGTACCTACACATTCCCTACAGTCCATTACTCAGGATTATAGGAGTTATAAGATAAAAATTAAATATGTAGTGCTGATGCCAGCGCACTAGAACCATGAAGGGTTCGCCATCTTTAAATAAGTTACATACTTTCTCCTGCTTTGAAGCTTTTTCAATTATATAATTGTTGTTTTATAATAGTTGCATATTGTTACTAAGCATCAGGAGCAACCGGGAAGTAATTTCTCTCGGTTCCGGCGGATATATCTCTCCCCGAGCGCAGAGACCTACGACTAATCGGTTTGTCATTTCCGCAATCGACCGCAGCGACGCCGTTTTGAATACTTAATATTCGTCCTTTGTTTACGTCGTTGTATTGCGTTCTAATTCGTCATTCCCGTGGAAGTGAATGGGAAATTACAATCGCAATCCCGCAATATGGAGATGGAAAAATTCTTATGAGCAATCGAGAAATAGGAAAGCTCGGCATTACGTTTAGATATTGAAGACTGGCTATATTATGACGTAGGTAACTTAAGCATTAGTGAATGCTTATATGAAGAGATAAACTCTTATTACCTTATAAACGGCTCATAAAAAGAAGGCCGAATGTCAGTCTTTTAACTATTTCCAAATAAAATTATCATCATCATCATCATTGTATAAATAGGCTAACGCTCGTTAGAACGTTTTTATCATTTCTTTGCCAACCGATTTTGGTTTTCCGTTTATTCTGTTTGGACGGAGGTTTTAAGTTATAATTACATATAGTTCAATTTCGACCACTGGCCAACCTAAATTTTGTAAACAAAAGAAAAAGAAGGAGAAGAAGTTTACAAGACAATTTATTAGTCGGGTTGAGCGTAACCCATAAACAACCATTCCAAGAATCCAAACAAACTGTCTCCTAAATTAAAACAAGCGAGTTTGGAACTCCCGAACATTCCCACGTCAATATTTCAGTGCTCAAGTTCCTTATTGCCGGTAAGTCACACCAGTCTACTACGTCTCTGAAACTTCAATTGGCACTTTAAAAATTCAAGACAAACGCTTTTAGCGCCGTACAGCTAGGGAGAAGCAAAAATAACTTGGGACACTTAGAGCTCTCGAGGTGCATCCACTCCGGCCACATCAAACAGAGCCGTTGACTTAGCTGATGGGGTTATTGGATAGATAAACTACCGACCACTACTACCCTTTCCACTTACCTACATTTACTTTTAGAAGCGTTTGCTATTTAAATTTACCACTTTTCTTAGTGTTTGATACATCGGGTTCGGAATATAGCGTATGTGATAACTTAGCGATTTTATTATTTGTTGTAGTATTTTTTACTTAGCGCATTTTATATCATTCTAATAAAATAAAGCATTTCTGATATACAAAATCTATATTCACAAAATACAAAAGTGAGAGCATTAAAGGGTGCTTACTATTACTAAAGTTGCAATTACCAACCATTTTCATAAATATCGTTTATCCTAATGTTTTATCCGAAAAACTTAAAGTAAGACTCCCGCCCTATTGAAGTTGATGGCGACAGTGACCACTTAACAGGTAGGTTACAACCTGTTTACTAGATCGATTGTATATAAATAACTAAGCACATGAAGAAATATAAACAGCTACACATCGTTACGTGTAAGGTTATCGAGACGGCGTGTGGAAATTAATCAGTCAAGTGTAAATTTCGTTCACGTGCAAGTCCCATCGGGGATATGACGCGACGTAAGGCGCTCCGCCCTACTTTAATGAATATTTCTAAGAAACTCTGCAATTTATAAACCTAATACTGTAATGAGTTAGCTGTAAATCAACTCGTCGCACACGTGAGAAATATAAGCAGTTTTATTTGAAAGTTATTGACCTTATAATGTCTTTTTAAAATATATCATATACACTTATATTCCAGATGGTAGAACGAGATTGTTTTAAGGAAACAAGATAAACTCGTACTTAGGGTACTGTTTTTGCGTTTCGTTCGAAGGGTGTGGTTGCCGATACACTTTCATAGAAAACGATCTTAGTCCTCGGAAGTAGCAACATATCTGTGACGGATTTTTTATAGAACCCCTGTGCTATAGGGGACTGGTTACATGGTCGTTGGTGGCAGTGGCTTACCATCAGGTGATACAATGCTCGTTTGCCACTCTTGTAATTATGTAAATACATACTTATAGCCGCACAAGCAATGCCAATACCTAGCCTAATCATTAAAACTCGGCTCTTCAACCGGGCTCCGGGATTCAAATCAGAGGGACCAGACCTCTTGTTTTCAAAGGCATATGCGTATTTAATACACAATAAATTATTATATACATGCAAAAACTGGGAAGGAAACTATCGCAACGAGACCTACACTTGGGAGTTCCCTAAAAGATGTTCTCAAGGATGTGAAACCTACCAATCTGCCACTGTGATGGACTGTGACCCCCTGTAAACCCCTGTCACCCTGAAAGACCTGGGTCTTCTCAGCCTGGGCTGAGCCCAGCAGAGAGATCGCAAATGATTTCGAACGACGACGATAATTTAAAGCTAAAATTGAGACGGAAAGTTATAATGAAATAAACGAAACTCCTTATAAGACAGTAAAAACTGTCAACTTATTTCAATAGGTTTATTTTTTATATATTGAGTATGATAAAAATAACCCTATCCTTCTGAAAGTAGACGTAAAAGTGCATATATTTCTTTCACCAAAACAAACAAAAGATTGTCATTCTGAATCTTCGATAAAAGTCACAATACCTCTGAAGTGTAATGTTAAGAGCAAGAACAAAAGGAAAATTACACCGATAATATTATCGTTTAGAAGCACCGCCTTCACCGCACTGTCATGCTATTGCACCAGCCGTCTCAAGTTTCCAATTATATCTCTTTTGAGTTCAGCCAACTCGTATAAAAGTTTTACACTTCGAACGACTCGTGTCTTTAACTATAATCCTTGCGATGTTTCATATAAGGCTATAATCATTTGAAACTAATCCATATTGAGAGCGTTAAAGCGTAATAAGCGAATAGCTGTCTGTATAACTATCGGCTCGAGGATTACAATATGCAAATGAACTGGAATATCTTATCTTATATATTTTTTAATATTCGTAAAGTATATAAGTTGGCGTAACCAAATCAGTCTCCAACATCTATAAATAGGTAAAGAAAAACATTTTTAACAGTTTTCTCTGTTGTTTATTAACCAAATTCATTTTTATAGCAATTGACTAGCTTATATGTTTTTAATAACAAGAAATAAGTAAGCATTATGATTATAACCGAATTTTGACTCATCAGTTTAATTATGTGTGCAAAAAAATATGAACAATTTCTCTAGATAAAAAGCCAAAAAGCTCACATATCAATTTAATAGCATTGCCAATTCACTTGTCGAAAAACGTGAATTTCCTGAAATTCAGTTGCAGGCACGGTTATGAATATCAGCATAGCTAACGTTCACCGATGCAATTGCGTCACCGAAAAATCATTTCAATTCGGTGGCGGTGCTACGAGAGGGGGCGCTAGGTAATACGCCATCAGCGGCATAACGACGTTACCTGCGACTTAATTTTGCCGCAGGGTTTTCACCGGCCAGATTTGCTAATACGTCTATGTACTCGTATATATCTATTAGTAAATATCTGAAATGATCGGGTCTCTACAATTGAAGTGTTGCAGGAAAAATAAATAAATCGGATCACAAATTAAGATAAAAATCATATACTAATTCAATAATTTATAGACTTAGAAAATTAGAGGTGGTAGAACCAGTGTAGTTCGACCGGGGAAGTACCACCGCCGCACCTATTTCTAGCGTGAAGCAGTTCTTGCGT
>DWLI01001039.1:0-17208 GCA_018249915.1 Cecropterus dorantes dorantes | reverse complement strand
GCCGGCTTTGAAAAGAGAGCTCTTTTCACACCTTTGTTGAAGAACCCTATGTCATAGCGCTCCGGGAATACCTTACGTGGATCTCAAAGTATGGATGGATTTAAGGACTAAGATTAAGCAATTCATGCCTGGCATAATACACAGTAAAAACTGGTAACATTGTTTAAAATATTAAAACAAAAAAACCATCTCCTTAAAACTATTTTCCACCTATATGCGGGAGTTTTTTTTAATTATATAGCCTATGTCACTCTCCAAACTGAGACGATTCTAATTATATGTCACAGTCACAATCCATTTGAGCTGTAGCGCATGCCAAAAACTGGACATACATACAAACAAACTTACATACATCCGCTCGAAAAACATCAACCTTTTTCTAACGCAGTCGGGTAAAAACAAGTACATTGCCATATCGTTTATTGCTTCCATTTAATAAAAAGAAATCATTGTATGCATCTATAGGTATCTGCTTAAACGCCCTCTGTATTCACATGCCACAAACTAGACAACTAAGTACAGAATACCCTTTGGTATTTGAGATTGGTATTTGCTATTTGTAAGCCAATACCTGCTTGAATATCAATTTCGTTTGTTTTGTAATTTGTGCAAATATGGTACTTCGGATTGCCAACATACCGTTGTTCTTGGAATTCTATTTAGAATATCCCGAAAATGTGATGAAAGGTTTCCACCAAAGTATTGTAAAAAACTGATCGTCTTGGTTGATAAATGACCTGTTAATGAAGGTATCTAAACCAGTACAAAAATAAGGTGTAATTTGTCACTTAAAATTCTGGGTAAGAACAGTATTAAGCGAAGTGGTCTAGATTGGACCGAAGGGTGTAGTTAAGCCATACTAGGCATTCCATTTGAGGCCTGGGAGGTAGCAATACATTTACGTCTGTCTTCATTAGGACTGTTTTGGTTAATTGGTGATGGGTATCTATGATACTGATAGGCGTTGACCGTATTCGGCTACAAATGAATTCGGTCATCGATCAATGTAAACGGCAATGCAGTAAGCCGTATTCAAATGTAGCCCGGTTTCGGTAACCGGCCATTTATAAGACTCGTTACAGCCAACCGTATTGTACCATTGGCGAAACCGAATACGGCTGATGCATTCGGTGATAGACCTAATGATAAAGCCAGTTCGGTAAACAAATTTGGTCAAATCGAATGTAGGGTAATTTAAAGTTACCCTGAACGTGATTGCTACTTTTACTTAATAAGAAAAAAATATAAATAATCACACAATTAGCTTATTTCTTAGAAAAGGTACTAAATAACTAATGAATTTTCTAGAAAATTACGTAAATGAGGTTAACGTTTAGATGGCTCCAGTAAATTTCAGCGTTAGTAAATTCAGTGAGTTCCTATTAGAGTTATCGATGCGTCAAACGGAATGGTCCGTATGACTGATTCCGATTCGAACGTCAAACAAGTTATCGATACGTCAATCGAATTTATGAGAATATTTGTTCAATGTACGTACAAACAGTTTATTACGAAATTTCCGCTACTTATATTTAGATTAAATAATGAACCAGGAAATACTTCCCTATTTCTTGAACCTAAATATACATGTATCTTTAAGTATATATGTAATGAGTAATTTAAATTAGGTATACCGGTTAATATCGATCGATTAATGAATTTTGACTTGATTTTTAACCGAATTAAAAGGTTTCAAGTTCTACCTAGGAGAAACCATCGCCAATTCATATTAAAGTTTAAAATTTCGAAAAAGACGGAGTTTTATATACGCGCCAGTAGTCTATTTCATCGCGCATAGTATTTTATCAAAAAAAGACAAAAAAGAAACAATGTTCTCAACTGATTAATTAACATTACTTTTGTAGGTACTTCGCGTTATAAACGAGTTTAAATGCTCACACGGTTTTTTCAGATGCACTATATAAACTAAAGTTTATGATAATAAAATCCAAGCAAACAAGTTTCATTAACACAAAACAAAACTTTTCCACGAGGTATTTTATTTAATACTCGTGAGAACGAGAATGTTTAGTGCTTAAAGTACCTACTGTTTGCAGTTAGCATGGAAACAGGCAACTTAAAACAACTACAGTTACAACATGAGTCACTTGTAGCTGCAAATTTTTTAGTTATTTTATAAGAATGCAAGAGCAAACGAGCATGCAGTCCACCTGACAGTATGTTACAACCGCTCATGCATGTATGCAACTTCATACAAAACAATTATTCAATCTGAAATCAAACACAGATGCGTTTTTACTCCCGAGGAGTAAGATAGTCGCCTCATACATAAGTGAGCCAGCAACTACACCTTTCCATCGAAACGCTAGAACCGCTCCTCTAGAAACAAATGTGGCAGTGGTACCTGCTCCTTCCAACCATACTTGGGCATTACCTTGGGTAAAACCAACACCTTGGTTTAAAAGTACTACTACTTTGGACATACTAAAAGCAAAATTCTGTTTAAAGAAAGAATCTAAGAAATAGACCAGGGTATGCATCTTGTTCTGTCTTCCAAGTATGACGTTGAAACATTTCGTGTTTAAAGCCCAGTAGTGGCGCAAAGCTAATTGAGCAGGCGATAAGACAGAGATGGAATTTTCAGCCAATTCCATTTCAAGCAATCCAAACAAAATTACATTTCAAAACCAATGGTACAAAAAGCGGAATCACTGAAGATACATCGGAAAACAGTAATGGAACCGATATCTGCCCCGTTTATCGCATCGGGAAATCCTTTCGAAATTGATCGCTTGGATTTAACATTTTCCAATCAACTTGATTCGGTGCTAATGTTGGTGCGACATCTTTGAAATGTAAACGATAATGAAATGTTATCTATAACGCGCTAATATCAGTACGATATTGACAAGATTCAGCATGGCAACGTTTTTGGTGATATTTTTAGTGGTCTATGCGCTAAGTGGTAGTCAGCAGTTTATGTCTACTTTTTTTAAGATTTAGACTGGGTCGATGAAAACTTTGACGATTTAATAGTAACATAGGTAGTTTTGAAAAATATTTAGAAACGATTTATTTTTCAACACTCCCAGATTATCCCTTACAGGCAGACTTTATCCAAACTAGAAGTTCTGATACAACAAAAATAAACACAAAGAAAGGATCTTTAAAATTAATTCCTTGTGTTAGTTAAAAGTGCAAAAGAAAGCTTGTATTAAAAGTCACCAGGTTGACCAGACTTCACGTCCTTGGTCGGACAACCGTTACTGAAGTTTCACGACTGTTTCCATGCTTCGTGTGATGGTTGGGGCACTTAGCTTTCTTATTTACTTTGAAGGTACTACCGAATATCAATAAAGATATTTGCGCTAAGGATAGAGTGTAAAACGAGCAGCACTTCTACCATGATGAGAGAAAACATTGAGAAATTCTGTTACTATAGGTAAGTGTTCTCCATAACTATTATAGTTATGGAGAACACTTACCTATAGTAACCACTTCAAAGTCAAATTACATACATAATCTCAAAGAGTGAAAACAATGTTACTACCCTTTTTATTTTCAAAGGTAAAGAGTGATAGGTTATGGTGTTGAAAAACTGGTCAAGTGCGAGTCGGACTAGCGCACAAAGGGTTCCGTACCACTTTCTATAAAAACGTCAAAAAATCACGTCTGTAGTATGAGACCGCCCCTTAAATATTTATTTTATTCTGTTTTTAGTATTAAATTCGTTGTCATAGCGGTAACAGAAATACATTATTTGTACAATTGTGTAGCTATCACGGACAAACAGATGGACAGCGGAGTTTTAGTGATAGAGTTCCGTATTTTCCCTTTGGGTACAGAACCCTAAAAGTAGCAATCATCGTATAACGAACGTAAACAAGGCTCAAAGAAAACAAAGTATATACAAAAGATTAGGAATGTGAGAGTTGTCGAAAAATCGGTAGTGAACTTCTGACAAAGGTCGTGTTGTGAAATTCGATCTTGGAAGGGGAGGCGCTGTCTCCCACAAAGAGACATTTGATACACTAACGATGTGAATCACTGTTATTGTCTTTTTTCTTTACAAACGAAGCCAGATTTCTCGTAGTAGCAACTTGGTGTATAAGATTTCCGATACTTTTTCCTTGCCTCTTGATTGTGCAAGAATACTATCAAGTGTTGGTGTCTTTTTTGTTATATAATATGGAAGTAGCAATGCATGCAGTCCATCTGATGGTAAGTGGCCACTGCCACCCATGGACATCACCATCCACCATCTTAGCTGGGGTTGATCCCCAGATAAGATCAGTTTTGGCCGATGTTAGCCAAAGATGCGTTGCTACCCCTGAGGACTAAGTCGGAACGCCTCGGTTTAGTGACTCTCTCACTACAGACTTCAGTAGAACACATCAATTCATAACACTGCTTTATTAGGCAGAAATAGGTGTAGCTGCGGTGCTTCCGGATTCGAACCTCAAAGTGTTCTACCAACTTGTACGTGTACTGGCGATTGTAAGTATAATATTTAAAACAAATAGGTATTAAATACTTTATACACAACGTTCTTAACTATGTTACTTATTAAATCAGTGATCCGTTTAGAACGGTTTCTATGATGCACCAAAAATATTGCTCAAATATATTTAGTTATCTTGTTCCATGGAATCTGCATAGGTGCCATCCAGCTGCCATAAAATATTAACATAATAGCATAGTAAATTTTACTTTTTAATATGCTTAATAAAGATTTAAAACTGACAAACGACTTAAATCAGTTGGATTATAAGTATAAACCACAAGATATTTATATAATGTAGATAAGCACTAATAATGGTTCACTTATAGGTACATGAGGCGACCATGTTAGTCCTCCAGAGTAGCAACGCATCTGTGATTGCTATAGGAATTTGCTTACAGATGACCATGAGCGACAGTAACCACTTGCCATCAGATGGACTGCATTCTTGTTTACCTCTTCAGTCTGATAAAAAATAAATCATTGGAAAATTCATCCCCAAAGGAGGCTGGATGAATGATGAAATCTAATCATTTTATCTAAAGTTTGTATTGAATTTTTTTTCTGCAAAATAGACACATAAAATGCCTAATACTATAAAATTTAAAAAAATATAACGTTACATGCACGTACATATTATTCTACAGTTTTGGCAATGTATCCAATATTTCGAGCAAATATCTACTATAGGTTTCTGTTACAAAAATACTCACACCGAAAATACTTTTAACATAATTGATAAACCCCAACGAATTTATATATAATTAAGAATATATTTTAGTCCAATTTGGTACTTAGTCCAAGATTTTGTTTCATAATTGCACACGAACGAGACGACTGTACCGTCACGGTTCGGTACCAGTACGTTGACAGTCGTCAAAAACCACAAACTATTGTCTTGAAAACAATACTTTATATAAACTAGTCGCCCGTATTGTAAGGCTATACGGGTTAGAATACGGTGGTAAAGTTACGGTGTAATTTATTTTGCATTACGCAATTGTATATCAGAGGTATCTGTTTCACGGCGAGAGAGTAAATAGGAAGCGATAGGTAAGCGACATTCGCGAAGTCATCAACACGACGATACGTCAATGTTTAAATGTCTTTATGAACGACGCAACGGTCATCTTCTCAGTTGTGTCATACTTTATGTTTTTCAAAAATCTTTTGACAAACTGACATGACGAAAGATAATAGATGGGTAAACATGACTGGTCAAGTCATCTTAATTTTCTAGTATTTGTGTAAGTAAGATCTTAGGGTATGATTCAGAATTGAGATATCGTAATTCATGATAATTTATTTGATATACTAGAACTTAGAACTTAACTAAAAAACTCTACGCAACCGTTGATTAATTAGACATAAAATTACTAACAACAATGAAGGCGGTAGAAAAAGTTAATATACACATAACGATATATATTAATAGATATGTAAAGATATGATATGATAATACGATATGATATACGCGGTGTGTAGAGCAAGTCCCTTATATTGTAGCCAACTTGAATTTTTTAGACCTCGATGGGACACAGACGTATAATGTTACCCAAAATCTTTCATAAACCTGATACTTTTGTTAGCAAAAGGTAACCGTAATTAATCAGCGTGATAATTGCCAACCTGTTTCAACGACCAAATTCCCTTAGCGCATGCTTTAATTATACTCTTATAATTTAAGGTATAAAAATATGATTCTTTAAAATAAATTAGGGCCTCATGTGAACAGTAATATATGCGCAAAATAATTACTTTTTTACTAAAGCAATTTTTGTGTTAAAAAATATGATTTTATTGAGACTTACTACTGAATAAAATTATTATGTAGGCTGAATTTATGTAGTATTTGTTACAATTAAATTACTTTAAACTGTCATTTATATCAAATCACACCGAGTGGATTACAGTGTATAATATTTACGCTCTCGAATCACTTGACGAACTATTTCTTCCATTAAATATTGGGAGCGATTTATGTGTAAAACATTAGATAATAAGCGAGTTGTTTGAGATAGGTACTTGTAATACTATTACCTTAGTTATGGGTTGTCTCAAAATGTAGTTTTTTACACAGATACACGGAACAAAGCAAAATTGACTTTACACTGGCTTTGGTATATGTAGCATATGATTGATCGATTTATGCCATTTCTAAAAGTAAGTTGTGCTCTGGTTTACGTGATAAAATGGATACTCAAAACCAAGCATTTCAACCAAGTTTGCGGAGGTACCGACACATCTTTGACTAAGCACAAGTAGAAACGAAATCCTATTTAGGATTTACTGCAGACGTTTATGTACGGCATATACTCGTACTTTCCGCCAGATGGATGAACCATTGCTATTCAAAATCCATAAAAAATGTCAATTTAGCAAAGTATAAACTATGGTATTCCAATGGGACTCAGGTACTAAATTACGAACATAATTTCGCTGAAGATAAAATAAATTTAAGCTTTTATTCAAAGAAAACAACTAAAAAAATAGTAAACAAATTTTACGCTCACCAAGTTTCTAATTTACTACAATGAGTGAACTCAGTTCGCAAATTTCGCAATTTTATAATCTCCGAAAAGGCTATCAGCTTTCGTTTAATAAAAAACTTAAGACATTGAACTTGAACGGGACCACCCGGGGAAAAAAATAATTCGTGAGAAAAAAACAGCAGGTGCTTCATTGGTGTTTATACTTATAGTTTAAATATTCCTTCTGCTTTAGGAAGTAATTATTAAACAAGACGAAACGAAACAGAAGAGTTTTTAAGTCCTATTGAAAAGACACTAATATAAACCGACTCACGACTTTTAAGTCTTAAGTCATAAGATTATAGAAAAAGTCGAAGTTTTTTTACCTTAAAACTGAATGCGAGGTCAGTTTGACGATCATTGATGATTTCGATGTTAGTTTAATACTTAGTTCTAACGTCGGTGCTGGTATTAGACACAGTTCCATCGACGTAATCATCGAAATATATTAGGTTGCCGACTATGTACTTAACGAAACTATGATTAAAAAGGAATATATATTGTGACCTTATTCGAAGATAGAAGCCGAGACCTGTGTTCGACTGTGGGATCGATTACTATCCCATGAATGAAAGAACGAGCAAAGTCAAACCTTCATCAATCCTCATATACTGGGCCACCAGAGTCCTCGTACGTATAAACATATGTGCATTTAAAAAAATAATAGGACTTACCAAAACTTGAGCGATGCCATTCCTATCGTCCACCCAGGCGACGACGAGATCCGCTCCACGCATATTTCTCGCGGAATTAAATCCCAAACCGACATAACCACGTGTTTTCGCTTCCAATCTAAACGTTATACTCGAATCTGTGTTAACCCATCTGAGAACAACATCGTTGTTCTCATCCAAGCGCTCCGAATGCGCCCACGTCAAACTCGACTCGTACGATTGTGAGTTGAACACCTCCCGTCTATTGCGATTTCTGTATTGTCCCATTATTTGTTTAGTCTTCTCACTTTTCCGTTCTACTTGCAAGAGTCTCAATGCTTGTGAGTTCTGTGTGGGATTCGGTGGTAACTCATTTGGTGGAGGCGGTTGTTTCGATCTCGGCAGTTTTGCATCGCAGAGAAAGAAGACGCTTAAAATTAAAACTGTTGACAGATGCATTTCTTAGATCGTTTCTAATCCTCTTCTCATTACGTTCGCAAATCTGAAACAAAACAAAGTGTTTTAAAATCGCAAACGTGATGTTAATTGAGGTTAATGTTTGAATTAATTCAACTAAATTATGATTTTCGCATAATATTACCGCACGTGTAGGTAGCGAGGTGCAAAAAATCAAAAACAAAAAGCATATCTATGAATTATTTAGTTCGTAGCTCCAAATTGGTCACAATGTACCTACCCATAAAGAGGTTACAGAGTTCAAATTCGTGGAAAATGAATCCAAAAAAAGATCTTACAAGCTTTAATACTTAAAGTTTTGACAACTCTTGAACCCGGAACGAGGATTTGCGAAAATCCAAAGATAATGGCAGTAGCAATTATGTGGGGCAACCACCGTGACCACTGCGACATGGCAATAATGAGGCAAGTGGTTTATATGTAAATGAAAAAAATAATTAAGTCTTCAAATTTCACTAACGGAAATTACGCGATGAAAGGCACACGATTAAACTATAGGCATTATTAATAAATTATAATTAAAATATGAATTATAGTTATAATCTGCGTACTTAATAATATCAAAAGTTATCTTGTATTTCATTTCTGAAATACTATTATGATTGTAATCATCATAAATCAGTGGTTTTTCATACGGAATCATAAGAAAAAGTAAACAATAAAGAATTCTCACATTATAAGTACATATGAATAAAGATGGTATTTAAAATTCATAGATACTTCTTTATAATACTAGTTCTTTCAGTACGGTTTTTATACTCTTGTTTGGTTTAAAGCAAACCTTATGTATATAGTAGTATATAGCTCTGTAATGGTCAGTGATTCTTACATGAATCGTGGACGAACAAATTTTGTTCTTAGAGGGTACTAACGCATTTATGATCGGTAGTTAGAATGTCCGTATTGAGTGGAATTAATTACAAATCGTCACTTATACAACAATACCGCGTAAGTGATATTTAGTAACCTTTCAGGAGAGACAAGAACTATATATTTTGTCTAAAGAATTTCATACAAAATATACAGTTTTTTGTCTCTCCTCAAAAGTTTCCCAATATTACTTACGCGATATTGTTATATAAGCGACGAAATATACATTGGCAGTAGTGACAACGCAGCATTCGGTGGACACTGCTTGTTTGTTACCTCGATCTTTTAAAAAGCACTACCTAGCTAACTGAATGTAATGTTAACTTGTTAACTTCGTTACATACTTGGTGCATTATTGTTTCATTCAAAGTGATGTTTCTTAAAAATGTTGGGCAGACAGATAATAAACTTTGCCAATGGATATTTGCACCCTGAAGAACTTAGAAGAAAAGGTCCATTTGCCATGGTTAAAGCCGTTTTATGGTGCTTCAGAAGGAATCATGTTTACATCTTTTAAGTGCAAAATTAAAATACGTATGTGATACAAAAAATTCGAAAATTACTCAATCATGACAAGTCGGAAATAAAGCACTCGCCCCGAGTTATAAGATATACAATAAGAATAATACCGTACTAATAGTTGAAGGAAGTCTAATATCTAAGTACAAATAAATACTCGTATTTAATTAAGACGATAAACCAAAATCAGATTATCCCTGTTTAAAATTCAAACTGTAAGCGAACCGCTTTGAAACTACTCTCAAGGGAGTGCGGTACCTAATATTCAATGCCCGAGTCACAGGGAGAATAAAAAATACGGCTGAGAATATCATTTCGGGTGAAAAAATTTTGGCCGTAGGAACCATCTGTTTCCCGGCGCGGTACTCCTGAGTAAAATTTACGAGCACATCCGAAAATAAATCATACGAGCGCTTACTTATACTCGTAGATACTGTACTGAATTGAAATTTAGAGGTTAGTATGGGAAATAAAAATTGGTATTTGTAAGGTTTGGTGTCGGTTTGTAGTATTTGTGTTGTAAAGATTTTTTGGACACCATACTGGTTTGGAGGGTGTAAAGAACCCACTATGAGACATTGCAACCTGATCCTCGGAAGTAACAACGATATGGGCTGACTACATATAGCTTTAAATTTGATTATGGATACATAAACAAATTTGATGCCTCAAATAAGTATAGAACAAACTAGGCGATAGTGATCGCCTAGTTCATCTAGTAGATGAACATGACAGTGAAGTCATTGCAACCTCCATTCATAACTAACCCTTAATTGAATAACATTTCCACCTAATCTTTGAACCAAAAATTGATCCTTTCTTTATCAACCACAAAAATACAAATAGAAAAGGCAGACTTAATGCTAAAAAGCATCTGCTAATTAACCTTAAGAAAGGGCAAAAAATCAAAAGCGACGCAAAACTAAAAAGGAAATTAAAAAGTACAAGAAAAAGGCAGAGATAGAAAAAGAAAGATATTATAAATCGTGTAAGAACGAAAGAGACAAAGAATATTGGTACAAGCTAAGCTGATAAAATATATGCAGACTTGCAAACTTGGTTTCCATTGAAAACACTTTCTTAATGCACCACTACGTATGAATGAACGAACAGGGCAACATTTTCATACCTAAACAGAACGGAAAGGCCACAAAAAGCAATTGCATCTCACTGAGGCAGATAACAGGTGATTATCCACTTATTGGGAGGAAGTCGAAACCGCCCGGACTCGTTATGCGTCGGGAACTGGGCGGAACTAGAGAAATAAGCTGTGAATACCTGACCAAAATTGTTATTTTAAGTGGTTGTAGTGCAAATAATGGTATAATCGTGGATGACCAACCATTGACCACTTTTCTTTAAGTTATTTTAAATCTAGACAAAAAAACGGATAGAACTTCTAGAGACAATTACGCATTAAGATTGACGCATTAAAATTCACATACGAGAAGTACAGTGGCACAGATGTCTTGCTCAAATGATTTGTCTATAATTTTTTGGTCAATAATTTTAATCATGTTTGTACTTTTATCATAATGAAAGTCATTTCTACGTTACATATCATTTATAACGATGCAATTCTGTCGGTTCAAATCAAATCATAGATCAATCACAATTGGTTTTCTATAATATATTTTTTACGTAAAAGTCGATTCGCTAACATCAGTCATGTTGGTCTGACATGTAGAAAAATATTATCAATACTAACATTATAAGGCAGTAGAGTTTGTTTGGTTGAACGGGCTAATCTCAGGCAAATACTGGTTCGAATTGAAAACATCTTTTTGTATTAAATAGTCCATTTATTGAGCAAGCTATAGGCTATATAACGTCACGCTATGTTTCTTTATTTTTTTTCTTATTTAGTAGCGGGTGAAACCTCGTAGCACACCTAGTTTCATATATTCATCTCTTTGTTCCCGTAGATGTCGTAAGGTCTAAGGGATTAAGGGAAAAATACATTATTTTATTTGATATTAAATGTATAGATAAGGGTATTATCGGAATGAATAGAAAAATATGGCAAGTGCATTTTAGAGCACCGTCATATCGAATTACGAATAAATAAAACGCGTTCCTCACTAATAGTTCCACACTAGGATTTTCTCCTGTGTCGTGGATGTCATGTATACACAAAGATGAATACACAAACACCCAGAACAGAAATCAAAATTCATCACTCAGATGTCTGTCTGACCGGGGATCAAACCCGGGGCCCACTGCGTAGTATGGTGACCGGTCCACCACACGGGTCGTAAAATGAATGACGTCATTTAGCTAATCAAGCATATTAAAAATTACGTGTAGGTATGCAAAATGTCAGTTCACTTTAGGTTACTAATGGGGGTTTATCTTTAATGCTATTATGAAAACTAGTTACCAACCACGGCGATTATAGAAATCCCGTAATCTGATTCATGGCTATCAAATGGTACCGCCCGCGCTTTAATGACGAATTGATGTAAATTGCTCGCCAATTAGTTCCTGTAAGTCAACCAAGTAGGTAATAAATAAATTGAATGTCGGCTTCATAACACTGGTTCATAAATTACCACTATTAAGTTGGAACTCTTTGTGGTTGGACTCCGGAAGCACCACCGCCACTCCTGTTTCTGTCTAATAACAGCAGCGTTATTCGTTGTTGTGTTCTGGTCTGAAGGGTGTGGTGAGGTGGACATACTTTTCCGAGAACGCATCTGTGGCTAACCTTTTGTGAGACTTTTATCTTTCCTAGGGTTGATTACAGATGTCCATAGACGCCAGACCATCAGGTGGGCTGCACACTCGTTTGCTACTTCCGTACTATAAAAAAATGCATTAAACGCTTTACTAACAATTGATAGTCTATATTCTTTTCTTTGTTCTTTGTTCCCAATATTTATATCGGGATAAAGATCTATTTCAAATACGGTTATGTTCTAAGAGCTACAATGAGCCTTTGCTAAAAACAATCTTCGTTGTCTAACTTTGAACGCGGTTAACGCCATGGATATATATTGATAAACCGATTCCAAACAGATGCGCGCTGTGTGAACAAAGACACATACATGAACTGCTTTGAACTCCTAAGTCTCCGATGAGACATAGGGGCTTTGTTTGCTGTATAGATAGGTATATAGGTTTTTGCCCGACTGCGTAAGAAGGTACTGTTTTTCGATCGTGTATGTATGTATGCTTGTTTGTTTGTTTGTTTGTATGAAAGTCAATTTCTTTGGCACGCGCTACAGGCCAAATGGCTTGATGGATTGTAACGTATGACATATCGTTAAACTTGTCTCAGTTTGGAAGGTGACATAGGCTGTATAATTTTAAATAATAGTACCTACAAAAAGGGGAGAGAGGGAGGAAGTGACGACTTTTTTTATTATCACAGCAATATCAAATGAAAGTTAGTAAAGAGATCATTCTAAAAATATTCATACTTTAGTACTTGACTGCTTTGACGAAATCTCATATAAAGCGTTAAATTAAATATATCCTTATGACCAAAAAAAATCGATTTTAGCAGTCGGGATTTTGTTTTAATATTTATAACAATACTAGTACAATACTAGTTACTAGTATAATGGTAAAAGACTGATCTTTTTGCACTCGTGGAAACGTAACTTTTTCGTAATCGTCTTCCACGCCGAAGAATGTTCCATCTCTAAACTGGACTCCTGGCTCCATGCTTCGGTTACCACGTGAATTTTTAACGTGTACTTGTAATATCTCCCGAGGTATTTTCGAATGTCCATGATTGAAGAGGATTTTAAACGTAATGCATAAAAAAACGCGTCAGTCATTGACGCATTGACCATTCCACCAGTGATGCTGTCCAAAACAACGGTGACTAAATAGTCACCGAAGTCATGAAAAGATGTAGCACCGTTACAAAAAATCGTCAAGAGTCTATTCAAGAAAATAACTGCACTTAGATTAGTTTTTAACCGACTTCCTTCGGAAGAGAGGTTATCTATTCGTCACGTATATTTTTTTTTCTTTAGACGAAATTGCAAATAGTACTTTACAATTAGATCTTATTTGAATAAAAACAAAAAAATGAATTTTAGTATGCCAAAATCGCTTTTGATTATCAATTTAGCACAGCGTGTTACCCGTTAATTCAGTTTAAATGACAATACTAGATGTGACTGAAAGGAAGCCGTTATAAGTACCGCAAGTTATTTTTACATTAAGGTCAAATTTTACACATTTAGCTACAGTTCTTAATCTCTCAGTGTGTTCAGTTATATATATATACACCAGTAACGTATATATAACTATCGAGATACTGATTTTTAAATTGACGTGATCTGATTTTATGTTAGGTTTAAGTTTTTTAATTATGTCTTTGATTAATAAATATATACTACTTTTCTTTGAAAGGTATTTTTAACATTGTTAAAAATTAAAAAAAAAAACAAAAAACCCGTGTACTTAAAATGATTTTTTGTTTATAATAATATACCTATTGATTTTAATGCTTTTTACGAATTTTCGTCATAATAGTCAAAAATTTTATAACATATATATTTTTTGGAATGGTCTATTTATTTTTTATTTCTTTTTTAGTATTGATAATAAAAACGTCATCTCTCCCCCCTCTGTCCCCTACTCGCAGGCGCCTTTTTTAACAATTTATATTGCTAAGTCATTCTCCAAACTTAGACGATTCTAATGATATTTCATACGTCCAAACATTAAGTCGTTTAGGCTGTAGAGCGTGCGGAAGAAATAAGCGTACATACATACAAACATACGCACGAAAAATATAATAATCTGACGCAGTGAGATAAAGGGAAATTTGCACGCTTTATGGCAAGCCGTTTGTGCACAAATAAATCGTATAGATTACCTCCGCATTCGATTCTCTCTAATTTGCGTAAACCAGGTCTTACGAGGCCAAGTAGCATTCCAAGGAGATCCCTTTATTCACACAATTAATCAGACAAACTACGAGAGAGCGAGTTTAGATGTTACGAAAATCTCCCACGCGAAACTCCAATCGCAAATCCCAAACGAAAAATTACTTTCATTAATACTCTTCGAACACATTCTATAGGTTTATGTGTATCGGTTTGTCAACATAACAGCAATTGGGTAGGAAAAATAAGCGCAATATTTCACGGGACGAAATTTACAGTTCGGCTAAAAAGCAAGAAGCTAAAACCATAAAGTAATATAACAAAAAATACAACCGACTTGTGTCGAATTTCGATATAAATTTAATCAAGTTCGATACACCCAGTAAATTGTAATAAGGCAATACACATTAAAAAAATCTAATAGAGAACCTCCTAATTTTGAATTCGGCTTGGAACAATAATATTTCCCTAGTAATCGACTACTGTAATATATTTTCGCGTATCGATTAACAAGTCTCTCATAACAGCATGAAATTACCTAATTGTAAACAACGCAGCGATGAAATACCTAGAGAAAATTGAGGGGTTTTAAAACTGTTCAGGACGCGTTTTTAATATTTTAAGCCAAAACCGTTATATTTTTTTTATTGCTTGTTTGTCTTGTTGGAGTAACTCATTAACAGTGTTGGACTATAGGAATGCTCGTAACTTAAAAGTAACGATTGACATTGTAATCTCTAAGCAAAGGGTTCCGGGTTCGATTTCTAATTATACAAAAATATAAAGGTACGTAGTAAGTTCTAGGTCTTTGTGCTTGTTTCTGGCAATCATGAATTCCTAATGCACGAATATGAATCACTTCATATTTTTGGTGGCATTTTTTAAATTCTCGAGCAAAAATCAATTAATTGCACATAATATGGGTCCTACCCGATGCATTCTACACCTGACGATTAAAATGAAACGCCCCAAATAAGTAAGTCTCGTTATAAGTTTTATTTATATCCATTTGTTAACCTTAACGAGGAACTTAAGAAAAATAAAGCCAATATTTCACCGGTCGATTGCTGAAGAACAAACGGCTTTAGGTCCAATAAGTTCTAACTACGAACCGGGGGAAAGGCGACAGGCAATAAAAGATAACGAATTGCGAATGGCCGGGAAATCATGAATTATGGTGAAAAACCGAGACGCTAAGAAAATTAAACGCCCATTCTCAAACCGTGGGACAAACGAGCTAAGTTTTTCCAAACGATTTCTCGAATGCAGTTTTCGACTCCCATAACGCGACCATGAGATAAGAGTTAGAAAGAATCTGCTTCTCAGTAATTATCTGTTAGCTATTGTTGTAACGGATGTGAGATGATGACTTGTACTTGATTTGAATCCATTCTGTTATTAAAGCGTTGAAAAAGTTGAATGGAAATACTGAATTAATCTTTTATGTTATTAAGATGTTATCTTTCCTTCCGACTCAGACGTAATTTACTTATGAACATTATAACATGGAGTCTGTTAATTTATTCATTACTCTAGAAGGAAATAAACTTTAATAAATATCTATTTTATTGCATTTATTGTTGGCGGTACTCGGCACTGTGTGCATATCAAATTGCAAATTAAGAACTTCAGAAAATGTATGATGATATTAAAATTGCGTACCTATTTAATGCACTTTCAGAACCAACTTTCAGAGTGCGGTAGCAATAACGAACTACATCACGAAATTCGTTGAAATATACAACACTAAAAAGTGTTATTACACTTAAAATTTGATGTAATTAGCATTATGTTGGTTTAATGTATGAACTTTTCCAAAACGTCATATTACAAGTTAGAGAGCAAGATAGAGTTTAGTTCTGTGCAAATGATAAAATACAACTAAGAAAAATGTATTATATCACTTACGATTTATGCCTGAGATGTACTTATCGACTTCTGAAGTATGTCTTAAGTATGCATATAAAATATACAATTTTTCCAGCAAAAAAGTTATTATTTCCTTCCGTCTAATTAGCTTGATCAAGTAGTAGGTGTTGTATTGTGTTCTAGTTTGAGGGGTGTCGTTAAAGAGACATGCTGATCCGAAGCATTTCAACTTAGCCTTCATGGGTAGCAACGGATGTGACACCAACTTAAAGATAACACATATCCATGGACGACTTACCATCAGTAGGGCATACACTCTTCCTGATGGTAAGTCACCACTGCTTGTTTTCTACTTACAAATAGTATAAAAACGTATACAATGTATTGCACTTATCAGATCCTCGGGTACTATTGTCTTTATAAATCACCAGTAACAACTTTCCCGTATAAAAGTGTACGTCCTCACCAGATCCATCCAAGCTGTCAACGTCTGTCCAGGCCTGATTAATGGCCAGGCCTCACGATACGGTCTATCCATCAATGTGGATGTAGACCGTTAATGGATTGCGTACGTTCAATCCCATCTTGGCATTAGCATTGGATTGTTTTTGCCTCACAAATTTTGCGCGTGGGCGTCATTATTCTTTGTACACAGCTTGGAACAATAATCCATTATCCGGTGTTAGTTTAATTTATAAGGAATGAATTTCATTGAGGTGAGGATGTTTAGAGCATTTTGTTAAGATATTGGTATTCCTAGACTGTATCTATTTCGATTACGATGAAGACGAGATAAAAGGTATTAGTTACAAATACGACCTTTTTTGAGGAAATCGAATAAATAAAAGTAACTGTCTCGATCATAAATCTATACTAATATTATAAAGCATTAGAGTTTGTTTGGTTGAACGGGCTAATCTCAGGAAGTATTTATATTGAATAGTCCATTTATTTAGGAAGGCTATAGGCTATATAACATC
>DWLI01001038.1:0-17209 GCA_018249915.1 Cecropterus dorantes dorantes | reverse complement strand
GATTCTAAGGCTGATTTCGTAGAAACTTAGTATACAGCCATAACAGGCTCAATTTGAGACGCAGTGTTCCGAGTTCGAACCTTGGTCAAGATTTCTAAATGCTGAATTTAGGTTTCGATCTTAGATCTGCATGTGTACCCTCGTTAATGATATGCACACATGGCACGGGGAACTCTAGCGCATGGTTGGGTGTAGAATGACTAAAGAGCATTATAGTGTTATTTTATTTATAACTGACTTCCCATTTTATTTACGGTTGTATTACTCGCTCGTTTTTGTGTTTTAGAAGAGAGTCTTGTTATGTAAGTGAAGTCATATTCACGAGGTTTCTGTACAAGTAGAACTTCTGTGTTATTTACATCTGCATTTAACATCAGGTGAAACGCATGCATGTTTTCTAGATTATGAGGACGTAGCGAAGAATTTTAAGCCCAAGCTAATGAGCATCCCTCTATTCCTGGCAAAGATATCTGTATCCCTCTATCCTCATTTCTATCTCTGACAAATAAGTTGAAATACCCCTTAAGTAAATCTGCTTACCTACCGTAAGAGCGAGCACGCCATGGACTGGTTTGTAATATAAATAGAACAAACCTCAAACATTTTATCAAGGCGAGAAAACAATTGAAAGTTTCGTACCATAACTGGACACGAATTCTCAATTGTTTATATGAAATTGCGTAAAAACATGACCAATCAATGATCTTTAAAAATGTGGTTGATTAAGAAACTTTATCTTGAATCAATTGTTAAAACCGTTACGATGTTTTGAATTATATACTCGTAGTATTCCAACTTCATGATACTTCATTATAATATGAGAGGAGCGTAAACATAATAATATGCTTTACAAGGACCTTTATAAAGAGATCTGTATCGAATACTTAACTAATGAAAGTTAAATAATAATATTCAACTAATGAAGTTTCTATCCTATAATGGGCTGAGATTCTGAGTTCTTATTTTTATGTTTACAACTTCGACCTATTTCTTCAGATATTTCAAACTACGTAATATACTCGTACAATAGGGCCGGTCGCCTAAATCCAGAATAGAGTAGAGATATTCTCGTGTAATATTTTTAAATTTAACTAGTCGCAATTGATCAAATCGATGAAGAAATATCTTTAAAGAAATGTAAAAATGGTGTTAAAATGACTATTATTACGATCCTGAAATAAATCCTTGTTTATAGGGAAAAGAGAACTAACAAGCGATCACGGGTCCCTAAAAACAAGTTTGTCAAAACAGTTTATTTTTCAAAGCGGGCTCGAGTGGGCTCGGCGGGCAGCGAGCTGTTGGCTTCTTACCAAAACGTATCAAAGCTAGATTTATGTGCAGCAGCGACGAAGGCTGCGATGCTATCAGCGACCTCTGCTCCCCGCTGTATTGTTGTTCCGTGGGAATTGGATTTCGGAGCCAGTCGCCTGTCAATACATGACAGCAACATTGTTGTGCGAAATAAGTGACGAGTTAGATACGACGAGCGTGACTTGCTGATTCCCAGCCTAGGCTTAGTGATGTTCTGATTGAACTTGAATAAGGAGACAGAAACATAAATTAGCATTATCATCATTAACCCGTTATAGTCCCACTGTTGGGTGTAATAAAAGATAAGGGTATCGTTAAAGCCATAGTTGACTGCGTTGAATAAGTGTGGATTAGTAGAGTTCATACACGTTTAAAAACATCTTCTAAAAAATGCGAAAATGTTTCCACAGAGAGTTTCATGAACTATTTATTAATTTATAAGATTTCAAAACTTCGAAAATCGGTGGTGCCTGAGCGTACCTGGATCTTGAACCCAGACCCCCAGCGGACAAGGCTGAACTTTAGATCACAAGGCAATCTTAAATTTAAACTAAATATAAAATAACAAACGATAAAAATTGTTAACTAATACCTAAATCAAAACATTCTTAGAAAAACAAGCTACTTTCTATAAACTCAGAACCGCATGACCTAAATCGGCACGCAAACAACTTGAGTCTCGTATAACATTTTACATAATAAATTTTCTTGAACACAATAAATTTGTAACGGCTACTTTCATAGTGAACACGTTTAACTGTATAAACCCATAAATCGACCGAAAGAACGTCTTCACGCCCGTTTACGATCGTGAAAATAAATAGATGCACAATTTTTCGAGCGTTAAATTATGCGTTTATCATTTAGGGATGTTTACAGAGCGCCTCCCGCGGGACTAAATTGAAATGACTGGAGCGATGCCAGCCGAAAGCCCATACGCAATGTATTAAGTCTGAGTTTTTGTACGAACTTATTTTTCGAGGAACGGTTAAGAAATTATGCTTCAATTTAATACGTTTACCGAATTTTGTTATTTCGCTTATTTTTAAAGTAATAGAACTGTTCGTGGTGCGTCGGAGACAACACTGTCACAACTATTTCTGCCTTATTAAAGTGCATCTGATTTCTGGTTGATCTGATTTCTGTAGTAATCCAACTAATACCTTTGCGGTAGCAACGCATCGACCTCAGGTAGGACTCAGGTAGGACTCCAATCGATTGTGCTTTCTCGTTTCCTACTGTTACTAAAATATGATCAATTACAAAATTATGACAGAAGGTACTTTCTAAAAAAATCTTTATCAAGTTGATTTCTGAATATTATATTAAGAAAAATGAACAAAACGAACAAAGAGCTTTGTCAGATCAAAGCACGGTACCTACAGTTTTATCTACAAGTTGTACGCACTCACTGTCTCCGTTTATCACTTCCGTTAGATTGCCGCGATCATGGCTTGGGGGAATAAAATACAAAACACGTGTGATTCGCAAACATACAACTGCCTATTGTTGGCGCGCCCAACAACGCGACTAAAATAGCCTTTGAGTGTTGTGGATTTGTAATAAACTTAGTTCTCTATTTCATTCAAAATAAAGAGTTGAGCAGTTACAAATTGAAGATCTATCTTGCAAGATTAGAATAATATTACACAGTTAGATGTCTATATATCGATTGATGTATAGACATCTAACTGTAGGATAGCAATTAAGGTTTTGACGGGAAAAAAATCATAAACAATCAAGAAAATGTAAAAAATGAGTCAAATTTTAACTGCCATATAACAACAATATTACAAATATACCGACTGGTTGAAAATAACTGAATTTAAAGCTTCAATATCAGTAGTGACGGGGCCGGGCGAACTTTGATCACAGAAAAATACGTAACGAAATAAAATATGTAAGCGTGAATTAACAATTGATATTGCTAAAAGCAAGCCGAACAATGGAGCGGCAATTATTTTCAATTTTTTGTGCAATTCATACCTGCCGGCTTGTGTTTATGGCAACGCTTAGTTGAGTGGAATGATTGTGTAAAACTGTTGGACGGGCTCCAACGGGTGCGCGGTAGCAACAAACGGGACAAATAAAGTCAAATAAGTGAACCCACTAGGCTTTCGATACAACTTCTGGGTATCAAATTATTTAATTGAGTCGCGTAAAATCTTCGTAATTGAACAAGGCCCGCTGTTTCGTCCGGGGAATATTGGTGCAACACGTTATGTTGTTCGATGTACGGACATTATGTTGTCGCGCTAGTGTTATTGTGTTATAAGAGAATTCAGAATTATAGATAACAAAATATACTAATATATAAATAGTATTGATATAGTAAGAGATGATCCTGTTAACAGTCCAAATTTCCAACCATTGCAAATTTGTATGCTTGGATGGATATTGTACCTATGCATTTCTTGCAGGGGCCTTATTCCTATCACGCGTGTCTCACTCGCTGCAGTCATTTTTCGACACGCGTGCATGTGATACGCATGATATATCGTGCTTAACTAGACAGTTTATAATTTATTGTAACAGTTAAATAATTTGTACTCATGGAGGCAACTGAATAACTTTCGTAAATGTCACTGAAATATATCTAAAACAGAAACCTTCATTTAGAGTTGTTCGTGTCGACATTAGAGGTAATTGTGCCGTGTCTAGCAAGGCAATCACTCCACGGGGGCACAGAATCAACATTTAGATGAGTTAAAGTTGGGCTAATCGTGCAGAGACGTGGGAATTTAGTGAAGCGGGTTAAATGGGCCTTATTGGGCGCGAGGCGGCGCAGGCAGGGTTGGGTTCGTGTAAATTGAACTTACTGACAACCGCTTCGGATTTACTGGCGCGGCTTACCTATTAAGACGTAATAAATAGTATTTATTATATTTAACCACCGACGCAAAAACATGGATGTAATAAGACACACTATAAGGCGTATGTTTATCTGTCTATCTGTGGCACTTTTATTTTAAATTTTTTTAAGGTGACTTGATCGAAGTTGTCCTTAAGTATGATTCGAATCACAGTTGTATTATTTATTTTTCGTTTAAGTTTTGTCGACTGAGCCAAGTTCTAAGCCCTAAAATTATTTTGACAGGAATAAATTTCGGGGCCTATGTTGAGGAATAAAAATATTGACAACGATTTGGTTCTAATTTTTATATAGGTATTATTTATTTTTATACAAGGGCGTATTTTCTGTAATAAGTAATAACCTCAAGTTTAACAAACTCTATATGAGAATTTTAAAGAAGTATTTATAAGTAGTCAAGTTTCCCATAAAAGTCAATTTTAAATCAGCCATTTCTAACATGTACCTACACAGAACAAAAGACAAAAAAATAAAAACGGGTTTTTAAATTAAGATAATATGCAAATGAACATAATTATAAGATGAGGAAAGGGCAACCACTTACAGACATTTCATTTTAATTAATGGATATTTCTATTTCAACTCGATTTTTAATAAGAAGATAGATAAATGCTCGGTAGTTAGTTGGAGTAGCAAGTAAGCAAATGAGCACGGAATCACTACAGCCTACGGAAAGGTTTAATAGATCCCATATTTGGAATCCTATCCTATAGAGCAGAATGCCATCGTGAGGTCGATAACATATATTGCTCCTAACAACTAGGTTAAAACGACTCATATTACTTCAAACCAGACAAAGCCTAACCAAACGACGTAAACAAGAAAACTATACAGATTCTTATAGCCTCATTACAGAGACTAACAACATCGGTTGAAAAGTAGTGTAAGCATCGAAGCATGTTAAGCGACCTTATTGGGCGCGAGCGTTGGGCCCGTGTAAATCGAACTGACAGACAACCGCCTCGGATTGACTGACGCGCCTCCACCCGAGATAAATCACTCCACGTATCTCCCAACAATGTAATTTACGTGTTTGAACTTGCTCACACTGAATCCCACGGCTCGAGTTTAGTTAGCGCTTGAATAAGCTTCTCAGACAGTCAATTAACTGGCGTTTCTTTTAAATTTAAACCGGTTATGCGTTTAATGTTGACCGTGGTTAACTCACCAACGATGGGGAGAAAAAGGATCTACATAACTTTAAAGGTGTTACAAACGTACGTAGTTTAAACAACTAATTGTGTCTTGTTACAGCAGTGTTAAGTGCTACCGTGTTTTGTTTTAAAGGGTTTAAGGCAGAGATGTGTTAGTTACACATGGCTTCCCAACTTAGTTGTGAGGTAGGTATTTAGAACTCTAAATTATTTAGGGCTGATATCCGGAAGGCAACAATCGTTCACCAAATTGTTAAAAAAAATTAAGTGTATGTCAAAAGTTTCAAATAACCTTTGTCTATATTATACCGAAGTTTATCATCATCTGTTTTGATATCACGATATCAAAAATTGAAAAATGTTTATAATTCTTAAGTTTCAATCCATAATGTTTATTACACCGTTTCTTACTTAACTAAGTGCTAAACGTATTTTCACACAAAGGTAGAGTACACTTCGAGTAATAGGTATACTATTTTTTGTCTACTAAATATTTTGGGACAACGTAAAAATTTAAAACAGTTCGCGGGTGTACGGAAACTCGTTATACATATGTAAGTTCAACAAATAAATGTTGTAATTGAAACATTCCACCACTATAGGGATGTGAAATTGAATCGATGAAGCATTGAATCGATACTAAAGCCTAGAAAATACTAGGAAATCAGACACAGAATCTAGATTCTCTATCTAGAGAAAACAGATACTAAAAATCGATGTTGGAAAATGTCTCGGCACGAAGGACGGGTGACATATTTATTTCGACAACCTATTTTTAAAACAGCAATCCAATAAATTTAACGATTATTAATATTTTTCAAATCGATTTTTATGCTTCAATTTTTAAATCTATATTATTAGGGAAAATCGTCATCCCTACTTCACAACCTTCAAATCCTTAAGATTGTAGTCTATAAGCACGATATTACAAAGGTCACAATTGTCCCCCGTCTGAATATTATCTGTGGCTTGGCTGTCGCCCGATAAGCAACATGACACTGATTCAAGAAGCATACAATGCAATGAGTTATAGTCTTACTTAGTATATAATCTTATCCGATACCATTGTTCAAGAGCGTCGACTTTTAAAAATAAGTTTAATAGATTTTTATTACATGCAGTGATATTATAAATAAAAAATATTTTCTAAGGACATCTACCAAAACGTTTCCAGCTTAGTCTCACTGAGCGTTTTCGATCTTTGAGCGTAACATATACATACATTAAATTGAGTTTCTTTTGCAATTAATAAGTCTACAAGTTCTATAACCAAATACCAAATTCGCTTCGCATTTCGGTTTACCGTTGCAATTAAACAGCTGAATCATAATAATGCTATTTTATATCTACGTTTAAAAAGTAAATTTATTCATTTTAATGGGATAAAAGTAATTGCTTTTTAGCATACACGGTCAATAAATATTGTAACATATTGGTAAAAACTTTTTTGAAACATTTATTCAAACCTTGTCGCAATTGATTAATATTCGATATTCGATATTCTTATTATTAAAACGAGAATAAAAAAAGGAAATCGAACCGTTATATTATAGTATCCAATTTTTCGAAGTAGGTATCATTGAACGAAAAATAAGTTAATCAAATTAAAATGCATATATTTGTCCGGCATTGCAACAATTTTTTCACTCAACATCGTTTCTTTATTTCTCTTGCATTATATTGTACACTTCTGTTTCGGGCGATAAGCAGTCTATTACTGATAATATAATACTTACGAGTTTGGGTGGCATATTATAAATGTTTAACTAATTAATCTTATTACAAAATTAAAATAAGAAAAACTTTGCCACAAAAAGCATTTAATTACCGCTGACAAGTTTAGCTTTAATCATTAAATTATAATGAGTCATCAAACCGCAATAAAAGTGTTATCAATGAATAATGGATATTTAATCTTCACGGTAACTTTCTAAACGTTTGTATTGTAGTTATTAGTAGAGCTAGTATATCATATCTGAATAGTGTGAGTAACGGTACAAAGGACTCAATAGGGGCTTACAGTAAATAGGTTTATATTAGAGTCCGATACTATCACAGCATTATTCCACTTCGTGCCATACCTTGATTGATGTCAGTTTTGTGCTTTTGTATTTGTTTAAAAGTATTTATAGTCACAAGCAACATCATATATATAAATGATTCTTTTCATACCAGAACAGATTGGTTTTCCAATACTCGACAAAAACCCGGAGTATAAATACTACAGGTTTTGTGGAGTGGTTTTATAGTGGAAAAAGAAACAAAATTAACCCCAAACGGCATTGTCCGAAAACCTAGATATTTCAGCCTCCATAAAATATTGGGTCTGGACATGTTTATTGCATGACCCAAGTGGAGTAAATCGAGCGGTTGCTGTCAGAACGATTGCCCGATCAGATCAGACCACACGCTAAGTTGACACAGACACGTATTATTACCGGCCCCTACGGCAACATACTCCTACATGCACGATTATACTAAAACGGTTCAACATGATATGGAAGTGAGCTTGTCTGTTTAAGTTTACGTCTAATATTCAGGATTAATTTAGGCGACAAGATGTCGGTGGTAAAGTCCATCTGAACTTATATGTACGAGTATTTCACTTTTATGGATTATGCTAAAGAGTTCAGATTAAAGGTACTTTTACAAATACCATAGCAGATTTTGTTAGTTAATAATAACTAGAAATTTGGTGGTAGTTAAACGGAGAGACACACAAGAGAACATCGTTGCAGATATTTTCATTTTTTTAATTAAGTTGAATGGAATATATCTTTAACTTGTCAATGATAATTAAGAAATCATGGTCTCCGAGCAGTCTGAATAGGGTTCTGAGAATATTATAAATACTTTTAGTAGTTCATAAGTAGTTCGTTGTACTCATTACTTATTCGTAATTTAGTAATTTAAATTTATCATATAAATGAATCGTTATCAAATCTTTTGAAGATAATTACTTTGAACTAAACTATTATATGGAATATTCTTTTCATGATTTAAGTTTTTTTCATTTCATTAAAGTTTATTTAGGTCGGTATATTTGGCTCTTTTACTAAACACCTCCATCATTAGATTGAATTATATTAACACTTAGCCATACTATATAAATATTATAAATTTTAAAATGGCTGTTTATGTTGGATGCTTTTTTATTTATCTCTAGATTGTACCAACCACCATATATATTAAAATTTGTAAACAGCATACATACCAAGATCACTTATGTTTATAAGATGCTAATGTTAATATTTCATCATGATACGTTTAATTAATTTAAAAATATTATAAAAGACCGTTACTCATTATTATTACTTCAAAATATGCATGCAAAGTGCGTGTAAAGGGTCATAGATCGTCACGCTCAATTGTCAACCGCAGTGACATTCGCTAATCGCCTAAATTATGGACCCTAATGCGTGGGCTTATCTCTGCTTGATGAAATTACGCGATCAGATTTGTAATGTAATCGGATTTCATTATTGGTAAGATTGTTTTGATGCGATTATTGTAATATAATATTAACAAAAAAAATATGCACAATGCAGATTCAATACATTGACAAAATAGATAATTGAAGAGAACTTTTAAAGGGATAAGAAATATTAATAAATTTAAACTAATTTACGTAAATTTTGATGTCGCCCTACATTTACAAGCTTAAGAAATATAATATTATGGAATGTAGTTATTTTTAAATAATGTTAGGATTATATAAAAAAAAAAACATGCTTCAACACTAATTTTGACTGTTGTTTAATTTCCATTTTTTGTTCATTCCAAAAGAAAGAAGTAGGTAATCTATTCATCATGTATTATTATTCATCATGTTTACGTTCACCGAATATTATCAAATCTGACTATAAATAATAACCAAGATACTTAAAAACGTAATTTAAAAATGTCTCATTTCATGAGTGTGCATTTGCAATTTCTGACTAATGGCATATTGTTTAAGATTTTATAGCCGACCGTTACTTTTCTATTGTTAGACATGAACTAGCCGTTATTCAAAGAGACAAGTCGATTCTATTCTTCTCCACGCTTAGACGTAACTCAAATTCAACATAATAGAAAAATACATTAAGCAGTTCTAAGTAAAATAACGACTAAATTAAACGTTTTAAAGTAAAAAATCAACGCAATTAATTTCACTGTAAGCATTTGAGACTGATAAACATTTCAATTTTCTAAAATATCTTTCACATCTTTTAAAATAAAAGGCTTATTTACGTAAGAAACGTCATCAATAATAATTATTTTAACGCTTATGCTAAAGAAAACATATACCACTAGCTAGTGTCTTAATTAATACCTGCTGTGTCATGAGTTTATAAGATAAAAGATGGAAATGCCGATAGAGCGATACATTAAACAGACCATGGATGGTGTATCGTGGCTCATAGTTCGATTACTGTAGCTCGTTTATGGCTTAATTTAGCGGAGTCGCGCGCGGCGAGTCAATTACCTGCGCGAGAGCGCCGAGCCGGTTTGCAGTGATCCTTGTTACCGCCAAGCTTTTAATCACAAAATACAGGACTATTCTTCACTAGTTTTTTATGACACTGATGTAGTAAACGAACACGCGAGATACTTAATAGTGACTACTGCTGCCCATTTACATCCCTAATCAACCCGAGATATGATAAATGTCTTACCTGAGGTTAAAAACAACGTCTTAAAACTGTTTTTTTGCTAAATTCAACCAAAAAGTTCCGAAAGTTACGTATGTTGGCAATTACATAAACATAACTAAATTCCGGTTTTATCGATTAAAATGTACTAGTTAATGTATAAATTTTATTCCTGTATCCCAAAACGGTCATAAAACATGCTGTAGATAGATGTGTTTATTTGTAAATCGATCTAAGAATCATGTTAACTAACTTAACTAACTTTTTTTAAATAATATTCTTTGCCATTTCTATTATACTAAATAATAGAAATGACAATACGTATTGTGTTATCCTAATAAAAGTAGGATTCTGGTCACACCAGTGATCCTCTACCCCGGCCCCCAGCCCGACCAACTGGAACCGATCGTGCATTCAGATGTTTTTTGCTCCTGACTTCTCACAAGCTGAATTCTTAACGAATCCTTGTTATAGCGAACTCGCCAAGATAAACCGACAGTTGTGTTTGAATAACATTACGGCACAATCCCTATCACTTGAAAGATAAACTCGCATAAGTAACAAGGTAAATTTAGCTCTGATGATAACGTTCTGTTTATGATTCTTACTGTGATATACAAACAATACTTATTCAAATAATGTAACAAACTAACTACATTATGTAAAGCAACTCTAAGTAAAGTTACTCTACCATAAGCATTTAATATCACAAGCTATTTACTTTATATTAAGTCTACGGGCTTATATTTTATGCATATCTTATGTTTATTTGATGATTCAAATAAATATAATTAAGTTTTAGTAATGTGGATAAGAATATTTATAAGAAATAAGTAAGATAATGTAAAATAAAAGGAAATAATGAAATGTAAGACATATTTGTTACAGATGTGTAATATAAAGGCAAATTGAACATCTTTTCAAATAGCAGAAACTTTATCCAATATAAACACATCTTCCAAATCAAGTTATAAGCCAAAAACGATTTTGTCTGTAGCAATAAGCTCCGGAAATACTGACCGAATTTTGCGCGAACTTCTTTTGTACTCGCGCCTTTCTCATAAAAGTTTTCGTACATCTGAATATTTGTGTAACTTGTTCGACTCAAATAACCAGAAAGGTTATTTTAATCAAATAAAGGGTATACCATTGAAAGCCCGTGTTGTCGTCGAACCGAACTTAAAATGCAAAGTATTGAAGCGAATAAATTAACAACACCCATTTTTAAATTCTGATTCGCATTTTAGGGTTACGGCATTCAAAAAGACTAAAACGAAAGTCCGATGTCCTGATATGTCTGTCCGTCTGCCTATCCGATCATACTCGTATATCAAAGATATTTCACTAGGAAAATATTGATGAAGATAAAATTATAAATGTTCTCTATTACTGTATAAAACACACACAAGAAAATTTTAAACATTAATAGTTCTGTCTCCTACTGCAGTGTTAAGTACCGTTGTATTTTATTCTGAAGGGTATAAGGGATAAGTATTTATTTGAAGCATTCCAACTGAGCCTACAAGGGTAGCAACGTAGCTCTGACCAACCTCAGTAAGGTTTATTTAAGGCAAGGTCTCTTCAGGCAAAATCTAATCTGGGGGTTGATTACTTACTATATTCGATTGCTCTTATATATATAAATAAAAGATTTCGGTGTTCCCGCTTGCCTAATACCCTTGGTCTTTGTATTTGTATTTAGACTTGTCATTATTGTATAGACTTTCATAAATTGTAGAATGGAAATAAAAATAACTATACAGATACGTAAGAGGCTTTCTACTCGCTTTATGTTTACAATCACGTTTGTGGGTTTGTGTGTATGTCATCGTGCATCACACGTATAACCGTCATGAGTTTAAGTGCAGTATTTAATAATAAATAAAAATCTCTTTTATAATCGGTTTAAAAAGAAATAACGGGCATTTTATGTTTTTTAAAAGGATTAATAGCGTTGGAAATATTAAAAATCACATAAAAGCAAACGAAAGCTGCTGTAAAGCAAATTGCCAAATGATTTATTATAATTGTATTATTTCCAAGGGTCATAAAACACGGTAGAAATTTTAATATGGTGCGTTTTATGTCGTCGCGTGAACCGGGAATTCTTGTTACTGCTAATGATGGCAAATTGTCCCCATTTAGCCTATAGATGCCCGGAAAGAATTCGGGAATAGCTTTCCCTCGCAAATTAAATATTTATTCGGATATGGAAATGTGCTTAATATACGGAAAATGAGTTTGACCTATTCATAATAGCGGTCCACTTTGAGGCCCGACTTCATCATCTGATCATTCAGGTTTGTAATTTTTTTACGGTACAGTTTGATTGACAAACGAATAAAAAAAATTATTTAATCGTTTGTCAGTAATAGAATTAAGGTTAGTTTTTTATGTATTCTCATAATAATAATAATAGAATTAAAATAGTTTTTTAAAAGTATTCTTATTTGTTTCAAAATAGTTAGATATAATTATCGCAAACCGGGTTTATTATTTTGCAGAGGTACCAGACCATATCATGAAATAAAAACTGAACTATGAAAAGTACACAAAAAAACAAGCTGTATATCGCTGTTTTGCTTGAATAACTGCACAATTCAAACCATCAATTTTGGATTGAAGAAACAGTTTTATCCTTATTATATAATTTTAGGACAAAAACCCTAGTGCTTTAACTATACCGTGGTTAATGACCTTTAAATTTACCTATTAAACTGTATTTATTAAAGAAATAAAAAAATGATTTTTTATGTTTTCCCTGGTTCTCCTGTAAGTTTTTGTGTTGTGCCAATATTCACGCAAATATAAAAGCGATAAACAACTACCAGAATATTGTAGTAACTCTTTGTTAACCTCCTAAACTTATTAATTTCTTAACAAATGAGTTGTATATGTTAAATGTTTTATATTCATTCAATTATTTTAAGTAAAAATCCACTCAGATTATAAAATAACTGTAATTACTTCTTTTTATTTAATCTTGATATTATTGCAAGGCTTTAAGCAAAAGCAGTTTAGTAATTATATACTTAATTAACAAAATGCCAATCACAAATTACTATGCTTTTGCGAATGACAGATTTGTAACGAAATATGAAATTTAGGAATGTAATTAACGTTTACAATTAACATCTGGTTATGTAGAATAAACTGAATGTTTCCTAACTTATAAAGATATATTTGATTAATATTCATGCATATTAATGCACGTAGTCAGTAAGTAGTAGTGCGTCAGCTCATGTACATTTTACATAAAAGTTTACTTTGTGATAATACATGATAACACAACGTGTCTAATTAGGACAGTAACGCCGTCTAATTATTGTTCAATAACAAAATTGATGATAATCGATTGTCGTATAGGTACGACCTGGAAGCATAATTTTAATATAATGTACTCATATATGTAGTTAGGTACAATTACTAACTACCTATTTATGTAAGTAGGCATGTGTAAAATTATAAAAAGTGTACGATTTTTTTAATATGAATAGATAAACAATTGTAATTGACTAACGAGTACAACTTCTGCTATAACTATTATTGTACTAGTGACTCACCTCGATGGTGCCTCACGCGATGATGAGACACCGGCCGACAGCAGGGCTGCTCCTGGAAAGCTGTCCAGGAGTCCGCCAGCGCCCCCGTCACCACGGCCCACAGCATCCCTGCAATCCATTGCCAACCGGCCATCCCGACAGTTCTACCGCCAAATTACCGGCACATTCACCTGGCACTAAACTCAGATTACACTGAATCCAACTACATTAACGCCGCCGACTCTCCGAGCAATGCGACCGACTACTATGCTTTAAGTCAACAAACAATTCGTGAAACTTCAACAATGTTTATCTGTTTACATTACGCACCTAAATCGAGTCTTACAGAGATTACGCTTCCGTTCGAATCATTCGAGTTGAACGGACTTTTGGCTATTAATCACCGTAGTCGCGTCGCGGCCTTGTTATCTCATGTCGGGTTATAATCTGTTCGTGAGGGTTTACTTTGTTCGGATCGCGTGATTTATTAGTTGGGAGAGTAACGTCGCGATGTTCGCAACGTAATGTTGGGCGAGTGCCGTGACGTGCGCGCCCACCATCGCCATGAGGAGAACTGACTGAAACTGGCTCGCTAAACGGACCGCCTCAGTGCCAGAATACGCCGCAAGATACAACGACTCCGCCGAAGCTCGCTTTACTGCCTGACATGAATCCTTTGCGTTAGACAAGGAGAGCGCGCCGAAATGGCTCTCACAACGAAAGCTCCGGCGAATAAGGAAGCTCGCCCGCTTTATTCGTTTAAGGAAAAGTTGTAAGTTAAAAAGTTTTGATAATTTCGCCGATCTGGAGCCGCTTCGAATTCGTATGGGGGAGATTGACTACGCAGTGACCCTCGGTGTCGTTACGAACATATTGTAATAAGGGGGATTCTCTTCATGAACCGTACTAAATTCACCTAATTTATGTTTTCGTTAGGATACACACGAAAAAAGTTTTATGTTCGTAAGCACGCAAAAGGAAGTTGGCAGTTTATTTTTTGTATGTTTATTAATAAGTAGCCTAGTAAGTATTAGTCACGTCAAGTCGGACATGTGTGCGTAATAAATTATCGAGGGAATTCTAAACAAGCCGTTGCTACGTCATCACTGAAATAACCCCGTCTAATTTATAAGTGTGCCGGGGCAATTTAATTTCGTGTGTCGACAAGATAATACGTAGGTACTTAATGATCACCTAAATAGCTGCAATTACGTTATTTACAAAACTTTAACAAGCTGTTGTCGTAAACAAAAACAGTCATTATTCAACGATGCTACAAGCTATTTAAATAAAGTTACAGTACAAAATCTAGGGCTACTAAACGTTACTTTTAGTCCTTTTTTATTGAAATAGTAAACGAACATGCACCTGATGGTAAGTGGTCGCTGCCGCCCATGAACATCTGTAAGCACCTTCATATATACTGGGGTTCTATGTGAAGTCAGTCACTGATGCGTTGCTACTCCCGAAAATAAAGATACTCAACTCATCTGAAAAAATGTCAGCAATGATACACTTCCACCGAAATCCAACTGCATCACATTATTTCTAGGTGCGGTGTTGGTACCTCTCCGGTCAAACGGTACTCGTTTCCAACTTCTGTTTTGTAACAGTCTGTTTTGCAAATAAATAGTTTTAACAAAAGAAAGACCAGCTCAAAAAAGTTTATCCAAAAAACTGTCACACCATGGTAGACTTCAAATAACTTTGAATGTATAAATAACTCCTAAATATATAACGAAAAATTCCTTTGACAAATATTACAACATGATGATTACTTGAACTGGGTGTAATAAGCAAAATTGGTTTGACGATTTCTGATAACTGGTTTCTTATTCACGGCGATGCCGGTGACAACATCGCAAAAATATTTCTCTTTAAATAAAAACGCTAACAGTACAATTTTGGATTAAGCACATATAACGTTTATAATGAACGTCAGTTGTTACCCGACTGCGTCAGAAGGAGGGTAATGTTTTTCGAGCGTATGTATGTATGTCCATTTCTTGACACGCGCTATAGCTCAAACGGCTTGATGGATTGTGACTATGACATATCATTAGATTCGTCTCAGTGTAGAAAGTGATATAGACTATATAAATTCAAAAATGGCGCCTGGAAATAGGGGACAAACGGGACGATTTTTTTTACTATTGCGACAATATGAATCAAATGAAAGCTAATAAATAGACCAATCCAAAAATATATATGTCATACTACTCATATAAGCGTTAAGTTATACATAGTATAAATCATTTTGTTATTTTTTTGTTAAATTTCGTTTTAAGCAGTCCGGTTTTTGTTATAATGTTCTTAATGATGTTACTAATTTTGATATTATTAAAACTACATATAGGCTTCTTTTGTACAAATTTTGTATACAATTTCTAAAATATATTTATAGGTACGAAAAGGCAAACGAGCGCGCAGTCTACTTGATGTTATGTTAAGTAGTCATTATATCACATAGAGAACCGGCCAAAAATAGCCTGAATGCACTACATTTTCTATAAAATTGTGAAGACTCAAGGTTTTTTTCATAGAAAATATGAATAGAAAAGCAGTACACGCAATGTTAGGTGGTCATCACATTTCATTTATGTCTGAATAGATGAAAACTATATACAACGTAACGTATATATTGTATGTACTATATGCATAATACTATAATATGCATATATGTAGGTATCTAATTTATCAAGTTTGAATAATAGTCTATCATAATGTAATATTTATGTTATTCATGTCTATATACTAGCATTGTAACATAAATGACTAAATTCTTATCACTCTCGCAATATTTTCGTTATTTTAGGTGGTAGTCTCTTTGTGGTTCGACTCCGGAAGCACCACCGCCACACCTATTTCCGCCTTATAACAACAGTGTTATGCGCTGCTGTGTTCTGGTTGAAGGGTGTGGTAAGGGAGACATACTTATCCGAGGCATTCCATCTTAGTCCTCAGGGATAGTAACGCATTTGTGGCTAACCTAAGGTGAAACTTACCAAGGGTTGATTACAGATGTGCATGGGCGGCAGAAGCCACTTACCATCAGGTGGGTTGCATGCTCGTTTGCTACTTCCATACTATAAAAAAATGTATGTCTTACAACCCCCTTCAAACCAAAACAATAGCGCTCAACAGTGCTGGTAGTAAGGAGAAAAAAGTGTAAACCCTTTGTGGGCAACTCCGGGGACAACACCGTACCCGGAGTCGACCACAAACGGTTCCACCTTTATCCACAGTTATAAGGCAGACAAATCTAATTGTGCAAGGATCTCACAGCGTCAATACTAGAAAATGTACTCCCATTATAACCGCTTTATTCAATACTAAAATACCAGGGATATCACAGATATGAAATTTCTGATCTGGTAACAGATACGGATATTGGAATAATATTATACCGGTTTCGGATATGTAATTATTTCGGATTATCCGTTAATTTCGGTTACATATACTTACTATATTTTTAAAGAATTTTAAGCATAAAAAACATACAGGTAATAATTCGGTTTTACTTATAATATATCTGTCATTTGCTAATACAAACAGTTCTATCTATTATTTTTTAATGTAATCAATTTAAAGTGTTATTTACCAAATCTAATAAAACATGTCTTGAAACATATCCAAAAATATCCGAAATTTTTATATCGGTTATTTTTTTATTTCGGGATAGTTCTCCATAACATC
>DWLI01001037.1:0-17227 GCA_018249915.1 Cecropterus dorantes dorantes | reverse complement strand
CCCCCCCCCCCCCCCCCCCCCCGGGCCCCCCCCCCCCCCCGCCCCCCCCGCCTCGGCCGCCTCGGCCGGCTCGACCGCCTCGGCCGGCTCGGAGCGCCGCAGCGACGCCTGATACCGCTTGAA
The DNA here is from genome assembly GCA_018249915.1 of Cecropterus dorantes dorantes. Classification (NCBI taxonomy): domain Eukaryota; kingdom Metazoa; phylum Arthropoda; class Insecta; order Lepidoptera; family Hesperiidae; genus Cecropterus; species Cecropterus dorantes. The sequence continues at coordinate 17,104 of DWLI01001037.1, read as the reverse complement.
TGTGCTCCTCGTCTCCTTTAGCACCTGACGTTCCTGCGCCTCCCCCTCCTCTTCCTCCTCCTCCCGCCGCCTCTCCGTCGCCCGGGACCGATGCCGCGATTGCGAGCGGGAGGCGGTCCGGACCGAGTAGAACTCGGAGAGGCCATCGAATAGCGTCGTAAGGAGCCTGTCGCCGCATCTGCTCCGACGCCGGTGCCTCCTTTCGATCGGAGTCGGGGTAGGGGTCGAGGTAGACGTTGGCGGGGCTTCTATCCGTCGCGGAGGCGGCGTCTCCGGCGGCGGTTCGACGCGGGGTTGCTTCTGCGCTTCGGCGGCGAAACCCCAGGTTCCGTCCGGGCCCGTGTCGAAGGCTAATCGTTCGAACACCGTCGATATTTGCGTGGGTGCCGGTGGAGGGGGCGGTGGGGGCGTGGGCTCCCGTGGGGGCGGCGTCGGGGACGGCGACGGCGAGGGTGAAGGTGAAGGCGATGGCGAGGGCGAAGGTGACGCTGAAGCCGAAGCGGAGGGCGATGGCGACGGCGAGCGAGAGGGTGCGAATGCGGGCAGCGCCAGGCGGCAGGACGCGGGTCGTTCGTCAGTCTCCGCGGAGGAGTTGTCGGAGGGCGAGGCGTCGCGGTGCTCAAGGCGCAGCTCGACGCGCTGCACGCGTGTGACGCGAACGCCACGCCACTTAGCGCGCTCCCAGCCCTCCCATTCGCTGGAGGAACCCCTACATCGGCGACGCTTCACTAAATTGAACGCGGAGAATCTGAAAAATTTCTGTTTCTCCTTCGACATTCTCTGTTCGGACGGGATGCGCGCAAACGGCGGAGCATTACCGTCGGAGGGCTCGTCGTCGGAGTCGATGCGGCGCGCAGACGTCTTCGGCTTCTTCTTCTTCGGTGTACCCCCCATCGTGCTCCTGTAGAATATTGATAAAAAATAATTAAAAACTAAAAATGTATACATGTACCACCGAAAATCAAATATGCCAATTGAAATTCATATAATTCAAAATGATGCAGGAACCTTTAATGTAATTCATTGTACTCTTACGATGAATACAGGTTACATCATTGTGGTCCCGCATCAATCGATTAATAGTCGAACGTCATATTGTAGAAAGGAATATTCAACGTCGATCGTCAACTTGTTATCACACCAAACGATGCCACCAATCAGAACTAGAATAGATTAGTCGACATCGAGTACCTTTTTTAGACGATAGCTTAACCATCGAACAATGTCGATTCGATTGATTAATGTACAAGCGCACCCTTTTGGAGATCGGTTAGTTACAAAATTGCCCCGAGGTAACAAATTAAATTAGAATCTGATTTACCTAGGGTGTTGTTCGTGTTCGGTGTCGTCGCGCGCGTCGCAGCGCACGCAGCGCCAGGGCGGCGGCGCGCAGCGGGGGTGCGCGAGGCGAGCGCAGTGCGTGCAGCGCGCCGCCCAGCCGCCGCGCGAGCCGCACGCCGCGCACCGCGCGCACTCGCCGCACCACCACCGCGCCGCCTGCAAACAACCAACACGGTTCACGCGATGTCGTACTGTACTGCACTACACTGCACAGCATTGTGCAGGACGAATCGCTGCTTTAGACGAATGACCGCACAATGCTAAATTCATCAATTTTACTCTAATGAAGTTACCAGAAAGACAAAAGTCGGAAAATGAAAAAAGTTGTGGCTGCGTAACATTAGGTAGTGCTGAAATAGCTGGCGCAGTTGAGCTTCCCGCCATGCAAACGATAAGACCAAATTAATATGCGTAATGCCAACTTTCATTAGTTGGAGAAGAAGCCTAATATGATGAAGATATAGTTTTATCTAAAAAAGCCCTAAAATTGATAATTTGCGCTAACTACACCGTAGTTTATCGCCTTTTAATATATTTCTATAATTTTACCTTCGTTCCTAAAAAAATAATAAGGATTGTTTAAGTTTTGCACAGCTCTCCTGTAAAATTGCCGTTTTGTGTTCGTATTAAATTCAAGCAGCGAAATATTACCGAATAAACGTTTGTATCATACGACGTGTGTACGGCAACGTACGCAAGACGTACACCGCTCACCACATCGATCGAATACTCACTGGACTTGTCAACCAAATCACCTAAACTTAGACGTATTCATTTTGTTAGAGCACATTAAAATACACCGTCTTTTTCACAACGCAAAGCTAGACGAAGTGGAATACGACAAATAGCATGCAGTCCAAACTGTATAAACCTAGTCTGACGACAAAATACTTGCAGTACTATTAGATGTCAACACAACATTACATTTATAGCGATATGTTGTGTATTTTCTAATGATACGTTGTCCTATTGCATACTTATTTATTATAAAAATTACCGTACTTAAGATAATTAACAGATACATCAAGAGACACGCATGTCAGTTGGACCCGTATTTATTTGAAAAACTAACTTACCTTTTTTTATAAGCCGTGATATCTCTCATGTACAATCATCAATTTTATAGTAACTAATGATTTGTTAGTTAGACAGAGGTGTGAAAACTATTCCTTATGACACATTTATTTTTGATCATTTCTGTTGATAAATCAAAAAAAACGTTAACTATAAACTCTCTATTAATTACAATGACCTACACCGTTCGATATTTCAACATGTAAGACTATAAAATAAGTGTCCTATTCTATATTGTTCACGAGTAAAAAAATGGCCTTAAGATACGACACGTGGATCCCGCACAAAGAAAAGAATTACAATGGCAAGATATTGGAGATACATATCGACACTAATTTCGCGTATTATAATACTGAATTGAAATAAATTGAAAGAGAAAAACATCTCACAGGAAAAATTGATAATATGAAGTAGGAGCAAAAGATATATATAGATTATGACTTCTCATAATCAAGTAAAGTTTTACTTGTAAAATATAATATTAGTATAGATTAATAAAATAGTTATTTTATTATTCTATACTAATATTATAAAGCAGTAGAGTCTGTTTGGTTGAACGGGCTAATCTCACGAACTACTGGTCCGAATTTAAAAATTATTTTTGTATTGAATAGACCGTTTATTGAGGAAGGCTATATAACATCACGCTGTTTGTTTTTTTTTTCTTATTTAGTAGCGGGTGAAACAGCGTAGCATACCTAGTAAACGATAACGTAACAAAAAAAGTACTTTTACAGGTCGAAAATAGGATCAATGAAACTGAGACCACGTTTTATATCAACAATGAGACATAATTGACAAGTATTTTGGATCACCCCATGTATTTATGGTTTACTTGCATTTAACTAAAACAAAGTAATGAAATCGTTATTGATAAGGAGAAAAACATAAGTTATATGCAAGAAGGTCCACAAAACGAAAAAAGACGAGATATAAATAACAAAGGAAATTTAGATCATACAAATAATAATAATTATTGTTTATTATTTAACCAATAATGTAATGGAATAATCGTGATCCCAAATAGCAAGACACTTACACCTAACACCTGTCAAATTGGGTTTGATTATTATTTATCTGCTTTGAACGCACCTATCATAAACCATCTACACCTGTCCATATCCGAACAGAGGACTGATAAAAAACAGAAATATCTAAGTTTGAATTAACGGAAGGTCCCGACGAATTCGGGCGAGTAATCGCGTCGTATAAGCTAATTTACCCTAAGCTCGAAATTCTTTTATATAATAACATCTGAATAATTTCAACTTATCTATCAAATATGCATGATGTTCTATGAATAAATCTTTAGTTAGAGACCACAACGTGTTTTTCAAATTAATTTTATTGTTATTTGGTTGAAGTCAAATAAGTTACCCAATTTTTGTCAACGATATTCATATTCTTACTTTGTATAAATGGAAAGAGTCTTAGTCACTTCCACTCTTAATCTAATTGTAGCATCTAGTTTTAATCATTTTAAATTTTCGTCATCACATCCAACAGTCGAGTGATATCACTAGATGAAAATTAAATTTCATTATTTTATTACCTATTTACATAATTACTATTTATAAATTTTAGACTATATAAAAAAATAAAAGAATAATATCAGAATAATCTCTATTTCTAACAATGACATATACGATTCAAATACAATTTTAAAATATAAAACTATTTATTTTAACACGACATAACATAATTAACTATTGTCATATATCTCAAGACAAAAAGTAAACAGGAAAACCTTTGTCACCTATGATTACTATGAGATAATAATTGCTAATGTGAATCGGTCTTATGACTATATTAGCATCTGTGTTGATCGTTTTTTGAAATGCTAATTTTCATGTTTCGAATTGACTAATGGGAGCGGGAAGTAATGGCTGCTTTTATTTTCATCATTGAATTATTAAAAACGAAAAAAACTGTCGTTCAACTGAAAAACATTATGTACCAGATGAGGGACATACCGCCTTCACTATTTCTAGCGTGAATCAGTTCATGCGTTACGTTGGAAGGGTGGAATGCCGGCCAACTTAAATTCGTTGGATCGAAATCATCGTGAATCTTACGCATTGCAATCATTGAATCCCAGTAGAACTCCTGTTCTATGTTAGGTTGGTAGCAGATATCCATGGACGGCAATGGCTACATATATTTAGGTAAATCAATAATGGAGTCCCCATTATCGTTTCTACTATGCGAAAAAAATAAGGTATGGAGCCGAGATTTTAGTCTAATATGAATAAATGTTGTCTGGAATTAATTTCCTTTCATGTCTTATATGATAAAAGTTCCTCAAACCCTATGTTTTCTAAAAACATCTTAATAATGTGGGAGAAAAACAGTACTTGATTATAATATACAAATCATGTTCGTTTTAGAATCACGATGTACTTATTTTGATGTGTATTGCTGTTGTTGATAGATTAATAATAAATAAATAAATATTTCATGAAACAATTACTTAACGAAATCTTTAAACGTAAAAAATAATAAACTGAGACAGTTTGTAGATATTGTAAAATATATTATGTCTTGGCTAACATAAATTGCTTTATGATTTGCATACAATATTTATCTTAAAGAACAAAGATGAAATAAATAATTGTGGCCATTAAGTAAGTAATTAGCACAGTACAAGGTATGATGATTACATTCAATTATCTACATAATGTAAAACCTATTGAAGGAATCAAACATTAAAAATCTTTATAAATAGTGTTTTTGCTTCATTGATAAAAAACATGCAACATCAATTCTTTTATTATTAATTTTAACTAAATACACAATAGTTAAGTAAATAAAAAACAGGAACTAAAAAAAAAACTTGAAGTTAAATAATAATTAAAGTGATTATTGAAATATTTCAATAATAACAATTTATTCACTACAGCAAATTGTGCAAATCAACAATATTCTAAATATAAGTTATCCAATAAAAGTTGAGTAGCATTCATTAGCAACATTGTACAGGTATAAGGACAGGTGGTCAAAACACACTACAACCATAACAGACCTTAACATAAAAATTAATCACCTAATACCTGTTTGGTTATGTTATCATTCTACAAGTTTTACAATGAAAAATTGTAATTTTGAACTAGATTAACATTGTAGGACAATTAATAAAAAGTCTATATATATAGATATTGACTCAAGTGCCTAGGAAAAATAAGAAATAAACTAAATTTTTGACATTTACCGGATGACACAAAAAATTCTAAAATGTATCCCAATATTGTTGCCTATATTTGATATTTTAATTTGATTAAATTGTTTTAATTTGACTAAATTGTTGTAGAGAATCCTATCCCCAGGCAGGCCAACTATTCCAATCTATCTCATATGAAATACCTCAGCAGGTAATGATAATGATCTACTTAGTATAAGATGAAATTGATAGGCCTAAATTAGATCTAAATAGTCCAAAGTGGCATATTAAACTTCTAATTATGTTCATATCATCATACTAACGATTATATCATACCCTTCAAAGCTAATTGTCTCATGAATAATACTGAATTTCAATTAAGCTGAAATATCCATAATTCAAGTAAGTAATGAAGCTGGAGCAACATTATAATTAGTCCTCAACAGTGATAAACAAGCCAAATAACAGATATATAACAATATATATACAGACATATAACAATACATTCATAGGTTCAGTAGTGAATGGCCAATACCCACGAGTTCAAAGAAAAATAAGTAAAATAGTAACAAAAAAACACATAATGATTTTCATCATAGTGTGCAATTTATTGAAAATTTGAATTTAGTTAATTTTTGGCAAGCATTACTTATAAGCTACAGGCAGTGTAAATAGAAAATAAAAATAAATAGTAATAATATAAGTTTGACATATTTAAATTATATATAACTTTAGATAATTTAGTACAAAAAGGAATAAAAATAAACAATTTTTGTAAAAAAATTCAAAACAAATTACCTTTAAAGCGGTAGAAGTTACGTGGTCCAATACATCCAGGCACGTTGGATGAGCATAGGACTTGCACTGGTTACAGCAGATCAAGGTTTCTGCCGCTCCTAACCTGTTCCTGGCATCGGTGCCGAGACACTCCGCACACACTGACACCCCTCCCTGATTAGGATTCTGGAATATGCAAGTATTTTATCATATTTCACATTCCATTTTATTTTGTGTTATGAAGATTTTTTTTACACGTCTATTAATTTTATCATTATGTTTATTTGTTATATGATATATGAAGTGAATGACACAAGTTATTTTTTGCAAAATATTAAAACTCACAATAGTGGAACCACGAAAATTAATGAAAACATACAAAACGTAAGTCTATTGTACTGTCACAATTTTTCTGTAAGCAAAAGTAGGTTATATCTCTATATTTTTATTTTGTTATAGTTTTAATATTCAATAACACACTTTTACCACTACCATCAATGAACTCTTGAAAATCAATGAATGAATCTAGTTTTTTATGTAACCATCTCTTTTGTAAGTTATTAGACCATAAAATCAATCATTTTAAGGTAGCTTCACCAAATATTACATCTGTGTTTGAATGAAATTGACTACATGACAAAAGTGAAGTGATGAAGTTATGAATTTAGAAAATGTGCCTATTTCAATAATAACAATGCATACAAACTTTGCCAGATGGTTAGCATGTAAAGTTAAACATTTTTAATACTTGTTATGTATTACATAAACATTACACATCAAAACAAATCATTGTTATAATCACCCTGAGAACAGATTCACTCTAACCCTGAAATTAATATTTAGAACTCGTTTTCATAAAAAACATAGATTGTTTATGTTTTGTTAGAGTTTGTTATTGTTTGTATTGTGACACTTACATGCTCTGGAGACTCTTTGGGTTTCGACCGCTGCTTGGAGTCACGGTGGGAGGCGGTGAGGGGGCGGTCCGTCGCCTTGTAGCTCCCTGCGTGGTGAGTTAGAAGGCCCCGGGCCACCGCGCGCCTCGCCCCCGCCCGCAGGATCGTCCGTACGTCAGCTTCCTTCACTACACTCACTTGATAGGCCTGCCACAAATGCCTCTCGATCGCCTTCAGCGTCGAGCCGTCCCGGTCTCCCAGCTCGCGCACCGCTTTGGCCACCACCCGCGACAGTTCCACATCGGGCGTAATCCTGAGAAGCCTGCTCTGCAGCCCGCCCGGATCCTTGTACGAGCTCTGTCCCTTGTTGTAAACCTTCAGCACGGTGCCCTCGCGCACGGCGCGCTCCAGCCGCTCCGACACCACGTCCTCGTGATAGTTGTGGTGCTGCCTGATCGCGTGACATATCCTCTCCACGCTCGGCCTCTGTTTCTGTGCCCGTATCTTATGTATCGCCTCGAGTATCCATCGCTTCCACACTTCTTTGCCGACGTCGTTCGGTTCGCTCATCTTCGTCGACGATTATTTTGTACGGCCGTCTGAGTAACGGTACGGTATTGGAGTCAGAGATGTGTCAACACCCATCGTATTTTGGCGCCTCGAGCGAAATTCCATTTTACAAAATGGAACCTCGCCGGAAGCGGCCGGAAAATTCGGCCGCGCTGCGAGACACCCGCTTACAGCACGCGCGCGAGCCGCTCGCTCGCGGATGACACATCGGACCTCGCCAGCGAGTTTTGGCGGAGCGGGCATCCAATGGCGGCCATCTTGTGTCGATCTAAATTTACGTAGCGAACAAATACACGCGACGTAAATAATATTATTTCAATGCACAAGTTCACTTTAATTATCAATTCAATTCATTCACTGTTCCGATAATCCTCTTTATCTTCACAAATACTAAAATAAAACTAATATACGGTTGTGTTCTTTCCGGTTCTTTTTTTCACAATGCGCTTCACCAAACAAACAACAAAGTAATAAAGCGTCTAGAAATTAGTTATTTTATTAAGACAATATATTATTTGTACAGTAGTAACTATTATATCATTGAATTATAGCAAATATTACTTGAAAACATTCACAAAACACCAACAAAAGGCTCTTCAAAATGGCTATCAATCAGTTTCCTTGCTATAAGAAAAAATAATTTTGATATCCTGTCGGTCATATAATGTATTGCCATTTTTAATTAGAATTTACATCATAATTAGCTGTTACATTGCTAGTCTATGGTAAATTTCATTACAATTATACGATTATATTGGTTTAATTTAAATTAACTAATTTAATAGTCTTATATCTTATTCATTCATATATGTAATATACAAACTTGTATTTGGCTTTCAATAAAAGATTTATTACCTGTGTTAACTAAATAAGCATTATTATGATCAAAAAAAATTATATTCTTCGTAAAATATTGTTTCATAACGTATGATGTGCTAAAAAAACTTCTTTTACATTTTTATAACACAAAAATATTTTTTAAACTATGGAAATATTTTATCATTCATGAAATTCACAATAACAATACACTTGGTATACACTCGGTGGTAATTTAAAAAACAAGTGGTATAAAAAGCAGCCTTCCAGGCTGAGGACTAAATTTCGGATAGAGTTTTATTTGAAGAGTGAAGGATAACATTGTGACAAAAGAATTATGGTTCAAACCAATTAAACTGATGGACCCGAGATTTTATTACAATCGGTCGACTATTCAACATCCTACCAGGAAAATATTTCGAATCGCTCTCAGTAAACTATCGGACATAAAATAGATTTTCTAACGAGAAAATTGTTTTGGTCAAGTATATACGGATCGTACATAATTAAATGGTGTATTTTAGGTTGAAATAATTGAAATGAGGAATAGACTAAGTCACCGTCAATTCATCTATCAACTATCTATACATTTGATTATGTTGTGAAACATATTTTACTACGTTTAAATATTTTAATTCGAAATTGTGATTTTTTGTGTGCCTGTTTTGGCTAATTTACATGGAGGAATTTATCTACAAACGATGATATGATATTATATTTAAGTCATACGTGCACTGCGTGCACATATATTGTCTCCTATATTTAAATAGATAATGGTTGCACACTAATGTAGTACGCATGCACGTACGCAATAAATATGTATAATGGATAAGACAATAATAATTTTGTGTATCTTAAATATACATATTTAAAAGAAAGTTACTAAGTTTATATAAAAATAAAAATATAAATTAATTTGTTTCTTTGGAAGATAATCTTTCAAACATAATACTGAGCAGTAGATAAATCGATTGCTATTGAAGCAAATATTCTAGAACGAATGGCAACATTGCCAGATATTGTCTATGGATTTTAATTTTTCAGTTCGCATTTGATAGATCAGCGCGTTTTTACAAAACTGTTTACTTTTGATTGACTTTAAATAAACATGTATAAACCTCGATATTATGTAAATAAATGACATTTTCAGGTACAATTACATAAAAAATACGCCCAATAAATATTATGAAGGCCTAATAATTGGTAAATCAATAACGAAGATTCATAATTTATATAATAGCACCTCCAAATATTTCACACTTATCGGATCGTCTTAAATATTTGACAATCTTACAAAAGTTTAAATGAAATATGAGGTAAGTTGATATAATGAATATAAGTACAACTGTCATTTATTATACTAGATATCCCCTAAAAATGTTTTTAATTCATTTAGAATAGTCCGTAGGTAGTAATAACAAGATGTAAACACTACCTACTTTCGGAGTTTTTGTATGATTTCTACACACTAAACCATTTTAAGTATTCCATTATTACACTAAATTGTAATGTAACGTTTGGGATAAAAACCACAGCAACAAAGAAACACGTAAATTTGGTAGAAAATTTATTTTATAAGCAACAAATACAAACATAAGTACAACCATAACATTTTAAACTAACTTACCACTTACTTGTTAGCTAAGTTGGGCTACTAATATTAATTATTTGTCACACATTTTAGGGCTCGAAGGGTGAAGTCGAAAATAGTAAGAGGCACATGTAAATTGTGCAAAGCAAAACAATGTTTTGTCAAACATCCTGTAAGCTATCCCTATGTTACAAGGAGTGTTACAAGATTACAGAAATCCATGAATAATTTTATTATAATTGAACTGTACAGATGTATGCCACTTTTAGGAGATGAGGAATGTGTTCCCAACTGGGTTGTTCATATAGTTCACTATTCAATAGTGATATTGGGTGACAAAATGTAACTTGCATTTATGGTATATCTTAAATTCCTTCCAAATGCTTATCGGAATAAACCAATAAACATTTGGAAGGAAACTTATACAGGTTATTTTTAGGTAAATATTTATATGCAGGGCCATATTCTCGATTATGCAGGTACAAATTTATAGTAAAATTCAATTATATGACCATCTTGTTTAGGCAGCTGATTCTTAGAATGTAACATGTTATTATCTCCGCCTTTAGAAATATTACTGTTATTGTATACTGTTAAACTTTGGACCACAGATATTTATTGAATCTTGAAGACACCAGTAATACTATGAATAATAGATACTGTTAAATATTTTTGAACTTAGATACTTGATCTTTAAGTTTGCTTTACTTATTCAATTAGGAGAAAGGTAAAATCTTTTTTTTTTTTAAATAAAAAAAGCTATTCTATTTTGTTATTTAAGATCTATCACCACATAAGTCATTATCGGCAACTTTTCAGAAGAGACCAAAGACTGATAAATTTTATATAGACAAAACTAAAGTACCATTTTGTACTTTTCATTTTACAGAATGCAAAGGTTTTATTGGTCGTACCTTGATTCTGATTGGACGAATGCATTTCGATTTCAAAGACAATTTCAAAAACAATTTTGAACTTGTCAAAACCTCCAAAAAATGATGTATGATGAAAGTTAAACAACGTTTTTTCATAGTAATCACTGTAATAAAAACTATGGAACATGATGAAACAAACAAGCTTAGTTTTGTCATTTGTAATTCCTACACTGTATAGGTGTAAAAGAATGTACATAATTTTGTTATTGTATTTTTAACTTCAAGACTGTTTTTCTATGATTTTGCCAACATGGCATTAAAAATGTGGTGATAAGTGGATTGTGGTAGGCAATTGATTCTCAACCTTTATAATGTTGCAATCACTAAAGGTTCCTGGAGTAATTTTCACATTATCAGTTACAATTTTCTTTTCTTTATTTACTACCAGATCAGAAGATAAACTTAATCAATATCACTTTTCTAAATGCCATATTTTTCCATTTTAAAATTCACACAATAGACAAACCCCAAACTGTTTCAAAGTTGAGAAACAATGATTTACCTTAAGTGATATAGGTCTATTTTTAGAAATACTTTTTAATGCTTTAATGTAGGTTATAAGCTGACAATTTCATGTTGACATTTTTCTATATATTTTATATTTCATGTTCCTAGTATTATTAAGTTTAAATTGTTAATGTAAGTGAGGTGAGAAACAAAAAAAGGCTTATTCGTACTAATAGCAATAGCTATTATAATATTTGTTACAAAAAATAATTAAAAGAGATATATAAATTATGTACTATTTCATTTCATTCCTTTTTTATTTTATTGCTAATTTTATTAATTAGAATTATGCCCAGTTGTTATATTATATATAAATATAAATATATACGATAAAGGTGTCACCAGCCGATGACTTAGAGAGTAGTTGATACATGGAGCAGTGGTTTTTGCGTTTTCGGGGGGACATTCACCCCTTTGGTGATACTGGTTATCGTCGCCAAGTAGGCCATGGGGGGGCCATGGCCTACTTGGCGACGCACATGTACACTAGAGTGGCTTTATAATACGGATGATGGATCTTTCTAAAAATAACAGAAAGTTCACACATTGCATAATGTAATTTAAGATTGTATGTATCATTCACACACTTTGGTTATTTAAATTAATCATATCATAAACATATATTTCAACTACTAAACACAATTATACTTGTAATTGACTCAGATCTAATATTAATACTACGAAAATTGATTAGTTTGCAATTAACATTAATATGATTGACCAAAAAAGACCCCAAATATTCTTGTTATTCTAAACCACACACATAGTTAATAACACTGTAAAATTTTGCATAAGAACAGTAAACAATCATTTACTTTTAATTTTTATATACATACTTGCAGATTTTTTACTTATATGAGGAATTTGACATACTCGCGCATATCACTTTAGTATGCCGATCGAATATTTTCCAGTGTACTTTAAAAAAGAAACTGATGTCCAATTTCAAACTTAAAATAAAAAAGGGGCTGCTTCTATATATTTGTATGATATTAATAAAGATATTAACTTTATTTTAAAAGGATGATTGCAACGAAGCGCTACGCTTTTGTCGTTATTATAAATATTTTCCGTGTTAAAACTTGTTTTTTACATGTATATAACGAATAAACTCGATAATTACATTATAATATTATGACATTTCAAAGCTATCAATATTTTTAGCCGTTAACCGTTTACTAAATAAAAGGCACATCAGATAAAAATACACCTAATTCAATAACTATACTTCTAAATATATACATATTCCAACAAGTTCATAACATTCACAGCTATTGAGCAATATTTATTATGACGGCAACTATTTCTGACCTACAGTCGGCTTTATTTTCATACGCCTTACGAAGAAATGTATACATATTTGTATTGTAGTAATAGTATGTATTTGTAATATTCCATACATTAATGAGTTCATAATGTATATATGTATAATATTGCAATAGTTTACTCGTATTTACTATGTTAATCTTCACAATCAAACAGCATTAATAAAATACACACAACTTACATAAATAAAATACAATATTATTCAATGTATTGAGCAAACTCACTCACTCATACAGATAAAGGAGATAATAGTGGATGACATTTATTGCTAGTGCTATCTAGCTATTTCTAAAACAAATAGAAACTATATGCAGACTCATTACATTATGTAAAAAATGGTTAATCCAGGGTTTCCCAAACTGTACGTCGGGAAGCCCTGATAGCCGAAACGATTCGCAGTTTGCTTGAACACAAATTTTTTGCCTCAATTTAAGTAATCATACAAAAGCAAGCTTATAAACGATTATATAGCTGATCTATTTTTTTAAGTTTTCTATTATATAAATCAATTTAGTTTGATATGAATAAGAAAGTATATTGTATGTATAGCAACAATAAATAAAAAAGATCATTGCTTTTTGGGAGGACGTCACGGAAAAATTACAACCGGTAGTGGAAGTCGCAGTAAATAAAGATTCGGAAACCCTGGATTATAACGTACATAATCTATTGTTAATATAAAGGGAATCTCGGCTTAGATCACTTCAGTTCTTTGCATTCGCGATGCTTTGGTATATGTAGGTAAGGTAAGGAGGTGGGTGATATGAGGTTTACTCTATGTTTACGGGCCAGGCCCAATGTGGCTAAATTAAAACCTTTTATCCAATACATGCCCGTGTATACTACATTTTATTAAGTCCCATAGCACTGATACTTTCCAATTAATAATCCTCGTGTTAATTATTGTAAAATGTTATTAACGTTAATCTTACTACGATATGTTTTCCTATAAAGTTTATTGTACCTATCTAACTACCGAATTATGAGTCCTTAAAGTCACTTTCCCCACTGACAGTGCACCCTGAGTGTTGGATGATGTGTGTGGCTGTGTAGATCCCGCACTTCACAGCCGTTTCGTAGGATTTACCGAGGACCATTTGGCTGAGGAATCCTCCCGTGAACGCATCACCAGCTCCATTGGTGTCGACGATCTGCTCTCTCGCGAGTGCTGTCACCGGTATCAGTGTCACCTTGTCACCCTGCACGAGAATAACTGGGTCCTTACCCTGGGTGATGACTACCACTCGCTTCCTCGAGGAGTTCACCTTCGGAAGTGCGGCCACTTTTAAGGCGATATCTTCTAATTTTGTTTCGGTTATGTTAAATGCTTTCGCGAATGCGTCCGCTTCCTGAAAAATTATATATTTTTGTAAAGAAATTGAAGTATGTAATAGATCCCCCTTTTAAACATAACAACGTCTATGTTATAAATTAAAGTGTGTAAGTTGTCTAACAATTAAATAATGAACAGTTTATATGTGTCAAACAAGAATATTATCTTGTTTCGTACTGTTTCAGCGCTACTTTTCGTAGTCATTTATTGTTGAACTTATTTTTAAGCACATTGGATTTGTCAAAGATGATGTGTGAAGAGTTTTTTTATTAAATATGAATACTATACTACGGAGGACAATATTTCGGAGTGAGATTTTATTTTCGCAGTCTCACCGAGGATGTCTGTGTCCGATTTTATAAGGCCAACGAAATTTCGCTGCTAATTATAGCAAAAATTGCCAAAAATGTGTTCAACGCTTTTAAATACATTTTCAAATAGTATAGCATACAAGCTTGCAATCCCTGACGATAAGTGGCCATTGTCACTCATGGATATCTGTGGCATGTTTCGTGGCAGAGCACTTATAGCTTCTGAGGATAATTTATTAACGATTTCATCATTGTATTTAACACTTACCGATTCATTGCCAAAGAGCACGTCAACATAAGGCATCATCTTTTCTAGGGGTTCCTTGTAGAACTGCGACACGAAGGGTGCGCTCAGGTTCATGATGAACGTGTGGCCATTGTCGTGCGCGTGTCTCGCCAGCTGCATTATTGACTCTGGTGATACTGCTACAAAGAAACCCTGGAAATACACGACGTTTACTTGAATTTCTTAGCCAATAACTATAATTCTTACTGTTATACCATGAACCTAAAGTACGCATAGGTCCAGAAATATAATATGTCCGAAATTTATTATTTTTACATCCAGTTCTGAGATACCTAGATATAAGATCTGGAGCATATGAAAGTTAACTATTCTAGTATGAATTAAAGAATGGAACGAAGTTATCCAGACACTTAATCTTCACATAAATAAATAAAATGTTATTAATCTAATATTATCAATAAAAAAATTAATCATCTTAATAATTATAGATATAATAATTATAGACTAAGTTTATAAACCTCGTTAATGTTTAATACATAAACTTCGATTTTATTGTAATAAATTGTAATTTCTACTTGTCTAGCAACTCCCGACTATTAAAGCCCAATTTAGAATTACTTAATTACTAGTTGTAACTAAACATAACATTTGTCTAACTTAAGAATGTCCATCTTCAGTTCAAAAACATCTCTTAAGAACTTACAGAAGCATAGAAGAAGCGGGCGCTTTCAATACTCTTCTTACATTCCTCCTTCGACAAGTGGTCTGGAGTGAACTTCTGTGCGGCTGCCAGGTTGGCACACAACGATCTGTGCGTGCCCGTCACGAGGACCGCGCACGTGCCCGTTGGAACCTCCTCGGTTACTTGGTAGTGGACCGTCACGCCCTCCGCTCTGAGGATGACAAACGGAATAATATTACAGTCATAGTAGGCTTTTACCTGTGTCGTGGGTGTCAAGGATACACACAAAGGCGAATACACAAACACACAGAGCGGAACAGATATATAAATTCATCATTTAGATATCGTTATGTTCGTGGATCAAACCCGACATCTACGTCATCATATATTCAAGTGGATGAATTCAACAAAATGATAGAATTTTTGTTCCTATCAACGTGGACACCGTAAGAAACAAAAAAAATGGATCTCAAAGTATTTATGAATTTTGCATGATATTTAAGGAAAATTTATATGATATTTAAAGAAAAATATAATGTTCTTGAATTTAAATATCGTAGGCCAACTCGTATTATTTATTTTGTCGTCCAAATATTTACAAAAATAATATCTTATAAGTACATATTTTTCCTTCGATTTTAGCCACGGAGAGAACGAATATGGTTCGATTAGTAGGTACCACTGTTAGCTATTTCTAGCGTGATAGCAGTTCTTGCGTTTCGGTGGAAGGGTGTGGTTGCCGGCTCACTATCTTATGAGGCAACCATCTCAGTCCTCGCGTGTAGTATCCGATCAAAAAAATATTTTAAAAATATCACAATATAAGGCTTCAGTGATTGATTTTAGACAGAACTGTGATATGAAGCTGCTTACATCCATGGGCGGCAGTGACCATTTACTTGGTAGATTACATACTGCTTGGTTTCGTCATTAAGAAATATATTTTCTGCTTAATGCAGGCTAATGCCACATAATAGTTTTTTAGTAATTATCAGTTTTCTTTTTAATTTCGTCATGTCTCTAATTATGTTAAACCTGGAAGCCGACATTTTTTATTAGTGCAATATACAAAAAGTGATAAACAGTGTATTGTACATTTTTAATTTACTCAAAATCTCTAATCACTGTTTTCAAAGCTGTTTCATCATATGTTTTCAAAATAAAGTAAATAAATCAAAAAAGTTGCTACGAATACCTAATATTTATTTTACAAATCAATTTCAAGCTAATTATAGAAAAGTGATGAAGACAATAGATAAAGGAAAGTACCTAATAAAAAGTGTCTATGTTTTAATATTTATCTAAATCTATTTTGACAATCTAATCTTTAAACATCCCCGTTATCAGAGGTTCCAATTTTGATGTTTTGCCGCCTATTTTTGGAATACATTTTGGACTTGCAGTTATTTTACGAAAATATACAAAGTTTAAAAAATTAGAGGGCGTCCATTAATTAAGTGGTTTTGGCGAATTTTCAGCTCCCCGCGGGTCCCTTGGTGAGATGTAGGTAATAAGAATTGTGTCTACTTCAGTTTTTTCGC
>DWLI01001036.1:0-17231 GCA_018249915.1 Cecropterus dorantes dorantes | reverse complement strand
ATGGTTAAAGAAAGAGAATTTAAATTAAACACGTCTTTGTTTGTACGCTATTTTTTATGTTTTATTGTGTATGATATCTATCAAAAAAAATTACTACACGAACTAAATAAAAAAAAATACTAAACCAAAGCTAGCGTGAAGCAGTTCTTGCGCTTCGATGGAAGGGTGTTGATGCCGGCTCACTTATATATGAGGCGACCATCTTAGTCCTAAAGACTAGCGACGCATCTGTGGTGGACTTCAGCTAGAACCCCTGTTCTATATGAAACTTCATATATACTTATAAATGTCCATGGGCGTCAGTCACCGCATACCATTAAGTGGACTGCATGTCCGTTTGCTACTTCAACCTAATATAAAAAATATATTTTGTCTACCAATACTTGTCGTAAATACAAACGAGGCATAACATATAATTAGAGCAACAAAACTTAAGGCAAGGTCACACAACAGATGCGAGGCGACCGGTACGCCACGCGACAGCTTGCGATTCCGTTGTAGACATAATTAGAAACGCCACTAAAACTGAAGGAGAATTAGAGAATAATAAATGATAGAAGCGAACAATGACCAAAACAAAAAATAAACTATTAACAAGTAAACGTTTATATAATTTTATATAGAAAAGGTTTCGGTTCGGTTTTCGTTCGTGATGATAATGTTAGGTAGAAAAGGTGGTCGTGAAAATTTTCTATGTTGTAAAATAAAGACCGACAAATATCACCTCGTTGAGAATGAAGCCAATGTGCTAAATATCATAATGCCCATTCCTAATAAGTATCTACTTCCATCCATCCATGCATCAGCCTTTCGAGGTCCACTGCTGGACATCGGCCTATACGGCGCCACTCCAACTAGTATCTATTTATTTATAACAAAATAAACTTTTATGCTCCTCAAAACAAAAAGAACCTAAATTCTGACAATAATTTATAATGAATAGAATATTATTCACCTATTTATGTCACCCTTTCTATCAATTTCTAACTCTCTATAACGGTGATGTTTGTCCACAACGATCGAGAGGGTTGCGCGATAATTATTCATGTTGTAGACGCGCCCTAATGACATACAAACACGCAATGCTTAAGATTCGCCAATATGATAATTATCTATAAAAACACTATTACATTAATATAATTATATTATTATTTTTATTAATATAACGACAATACAGCAAGATGACTTTTGTTAATATTAAAAAATAATAACAAATGAATTATCGAACTAAAATCGAAAGAACGATATAAAACGCAACTTCTAAATTAATTACATATGTTTACAGTTACTAAAATCAATAGAGTATCAATTAGATAAATTCTAAAAACTTATATTCTAAACCATTAAAACTATCTATAAAAAACAAACTGAATCACTTAATCCATTAGATGCACGGTAATACAATAACGAGCCGAACACTAGTGTCCCATGGGAATATTAGCCAAGTTAAACAATATGGCAACACAAAGCGGTGCCATGACCTGTTTGCTCTCAAGACGAGAGCCCGTGAGACTGCCGTAAAACAATAGAGTCCTTAACCGCAACTACAAAGAAAGAATTAAAAGTGGAAAGAAATCGGGCAAGACAAAAGTCCTCGCTGCAATAAAGAATAAAACTTTATACCTTTAGAAACACTAGCGGCTCAAATACGCGGCGAATACTGCGGAATATTTTATGCCTTTGCAAGAACGAGGAATGAAATACAAATATATTGCGACATTCATTCCTTTTTACCTTTCAATTGTCATCCCCGTTTTAAAGTGGCAACAGCTTGGGGCCGCATCTGATTTATTTATGCTTTCCGTTAATCACCGCGAATGCGATGATTTTTCAAGTACTAGAGTTTATAAATTTTCCCAACTACGGTAAAATATGGACACGATTTCGAACAGTTTTACATTTCGTCACGAGTTATTTGGCGAAATTATTTACGGTAAGGTAACGAGCGATTTACTCGTTTGTTGTCAATTGAGACGGCATTCAAAATATTTAAAGATACTGAATATTTAAATTATGATTTTTATATTTTTTTAATTAATTTACGTTGTAAAATTGATGTAATACTGATTAAAAAACACAAAAGGCTCGAATCTTTGGTTAGGTCATAATTTAAAATATTTATTGTACGTTCACACACATTTTTTTAAATGACATATTCTACATACATAAGTATGTTAAGTAAATATTTATACTTAAAATACTCTCGATCTTACCCTACCTTCTCATTAACGATTACATCCGGCATTGATTCCGTCATCATCATTTTCAATCTTATATCGTAAAACCGTATATACGAGTATACCGTTTTATGATATTTGATTATAAGCGTATATTGTTTCTTATGGTTGTATTAAGTCGTTAGGTATCATTTGTGCGTAACTATAAAAAAGTTCCGGTATCAGTTCAAAGGACGAAAAATATGGCTACTATTCTAATCAGAGACAAATTATTTAATACATCAAAAATGATTAGTCATTCCTGTGTCGTAAGTACCTAGTTACCTACCTACCGTAGACAAAGTAAGACAAATATAGAAACAGAAGATCTTGCATGATTCTAAAGTCTAAAATATAAGTCGAATAAGTCGCTACGTTAACTTCCCACAATCAGGACAATATTAGTCAGTAACAAGATGATCATTTCCGAGTCCCTCATTACTGGCCCTTTGTCCTTTAACCCATTACCAATTTCCGATTTCCCGGCATCCTGAGCCATAGTTCTCACAATCAAAAAAAGATTTGTCACTTAAGTAGTTAAGGGCTAAGTCCGGAAGGCGCGGTTCCCAGGCCGGTCGCGCAGCAAACGATTATCACCCTCGGCATCGCTTACAACCGCAAGTACTGACCCTCCAGGGCGCGATCGGATACTTGTCTAGTTTTTAACTTTGTTTAATGTTTAACTTTTTCCTTTTTTAAAATTTCGGTTGATGTATGTGATGTTGTGGTTTAACTTTTAGTTTAAATTGGTTTGAAAGGTGAGGAAATTATACTTGTAAAAAAATATTTTTTTAAGAAATTTCAGGCAAAAAAACATAATTCGTAGAATCTTTTAAAACGATTAATATTTAAAATTCTGTTCAATTTCAGTGACGTACAGTACAGTACGATCAGTAAATAAATAAACTATTATAATAAAAATACCCAACAATCGTAATATCTATATTTTAAATCTCATTTTTTTTAATATACGATTGAATACTGATAACAAAAATTATAATAACAAAATAAATTAGATCCTTACGTATAATTGGCAATATTTACCTTACCTGATACAATAGTATTAGGTAAATATTGCTTAGTATAAATAGTAAATAAACTAATAGGAGTAAATTAGTAAATAAACCTTATTCATAAATTACCAACAGTAGCGAGTATCCGACCGCTGCGCAGGCGCATCGCCCAACGGAAGGAAGTGTAAGGCGAGCGCGTGAGAAGGACGCGCGCGCCGTGAGAAACCACCGCCACTTGTTCACCGCAATGATCCTTAGCTACTATTGTATTACCTTATTATAATTACACGCGATTTTAACACCCTACCTACCCCTTTTTGCAGGAAGAATGTTAAAATTATCACTTAAACTTTTTCTTTTAAGGTTCCGTTCTTTGCGTCAATCTGATTTATCCTATCCGATTATAATACGGATTGCTTGCTGCCTCTGCAATTATAAATCTTACTCCTCTCTATATAAAAATATTAGAAATGTCACTTAATACTTTTCTTTGGAGGTTTAGTTATTGCATCAATCAGACATAACCTAACTGATTATAATAGAGATATTTTTTAGTTTTTTTTATACTTTAGCCTAATGGTAAGGCAGACGGGCCACCTGATGGAAAGTAGTCACCGTCGCCGATGGACATTTGCAACACCAGAGAAATCGCCAATACATCGCCGGCTGTGAAGTAGAGCTCTTTTCGCACCCTTTTAGTTGATAGTTGTATAACAAATATATTTCTGAAATTGCTTTGTCAATCTATTTGTCTATCTAACGAGGATGATAGCATTTTATTATCATTGCTATTATACCACTAATCTATTAAATAGGTCATGTAGGGTTTAGACGTTCTTTTTTGCGTACGTTACTTGATTAGGTATAAAAATATACGTATTTTATTAAGTTGTCCCTAAAAGAACTAAGTTTTATTTGATAAGAATACCACAGTCTATATATATTATATCAAAATGACCTCATATATCTATTTATATGACAAAATTGCATCAAGTCTTTAATTAATTACACAATCACATGCATTAACTTCCTTCCTGTCCCTAAATATAGTTGTTACTGCTTATAATTAAATTAAATGCTTTACTGACCCCAATCATTCAAATCAAAAGATTGATTATGTAATGCAAGTTTCTAGCATGATTGCAACGTAACAGATATGTCTAATAGGACAGATACTCCTAATCTTGATCAAAGCATTACTGCTGCTACTGATCAAAGCCTTAGAAGAAAGTATAAGAACTTCTCACAAAAATATCTCAATGATTACAA
Source organism: Cecropterus dorantes dorantes (assembly GCA_018249915.1). NCBI lineage: Eukaryota > Metazoa > Arthropoda > Insecta > Lepidoptera > Hesperiidae > Cecropterus > Cecropterus dorantes. The sequence goes on along the minus strand of DWLI01001036.1, from coordinate 12,733 downwards.
TAAAAATAAGAAAGGTTGAAGAATATTTCTCTAAAACTATAAGTTCAAACTTAATCATGAAAAATATGCCTCGTAATTATCTTTAAAGACAATTGAAGAATATTTCGCTTGGAGAGTTTCAAACATGGTATTGATGCAGTAAAATTCAAGAGAGTGATCATAAGTTTTATGAGAATACATGATGATCTCTTGTGTAATAGGAGATTTGCCCAATAAACGAAATTCAATTATAATTATAAATGTTAATTTTAAGTTGAAAACACTAAATCTCGACAATAGCTCCTAAAGAAAAAACCTATGGAGAAACAAACGAGATATATAATAAAGCTTATCATATACAGAAAGGAAGTTATAGCTTTCATTGCCATAATATTATGATGAAATGATGCCAAATTCCTCCTCTCGTCTCAATTATTTTTCGACGATACGATCTCGTTGGATAAATCATCACGATATGACAGTGAGTCATGGACAACGGGTAAGCGACACACATGACATGCTCAATAAAAAAGATCACCGCCAATCGTTCCATGCTAAAGATCAGGGTGCGACGACCTTATTATGTAGGACAAGTGATGAGAGGAGGCGAGGAGAATACGCTTTGTTAAATTTAGAAAGTGTGTTTAAAAAATTAGACCTTGTGAGAAAAATTGTAATTGTTGATAATATTGATAGCAATAATTCCAGAAATCGGTTGATCGTTAAGAAGAAAAAATAGGAAAACTATTTCAATAAAATCAAAAATATAGGAAAATCTATTTCAATAAAATTACGTATAACATTTTGGAAAATTAAATATAAAATCTGACACTATTTTTAAAGACGCAATTAGCTAATAAATTGAATATACGATAATGGTACTAAAAATTAATATTCAATTTATACTTATCTACACTATTTTTATTTATCATCTCAAAAAAGACTTTCTGGCACTTTGCACATAAATCTTATACGCTTAATTTACTTACAGTCCGTCTACATACGTTAAGATTATCGTTACTTTTCATTGCATATCGCAAAGTCAACTTTAGTTCCCTCTTAAAGTCATGTAATCTATTGTCTCTACAAACGAAAGTCTTTGTATGTATGCGTTGAGTGTCGTAACTTACACTGGTTTCCGCTTATGCTGTATGACCCGCTACCTCTTGCCCCCTGGGTCATGCCGGCTATTGGAGTCACCGGAAGGAATCAGGGGCTCGGGCCACAATCTCGACGTCCGGTGGCGGCTTCCGGTACAGCAAGGCGTGACGACCTGCGCACGCGGCATTGTTCGTAATTAGGTGTGTGTGCTCATTGTGGAGGTAATTTGTGAATGGAAGGGATTTTTGACGGATTTTATAGGCGTGACCCGGTGGTTAATGTAGAAGGGTTTTAGGATCCAAGATTTTGTTTAATTGAAAATAAATATTATAAATTAGAGAACTTGACATTCATTTATTGATTCAATTCCTAATGAATAAATAAAGGATATTTGTTTAAAGAAAATTTTAAACTTTAAAAAAGGTCGACAAAAAATCATCCATAAGTACATAATTAATATAAAATGATAAATAATACGAATACTGATAATTAATGAAACAAATTAAAATACAAAAAAATCAAGTTAATTCTCACCATATTCTCCTACGTCGTTTACGGAGAAATATGAATATATGTCTGCGTCTGCCATCTCCAATAAATTAAACGTAACAAATTTAAGCTACAAACGTCAAAAACACTTCTCGAATGACGGCGAAGAGGAGATGCAATCCCTTATAAAGATCAGGTGGATATTTATGCACCTCTAACGACGCACTTGCCCCCGCTAAGATCTCATCCCAAACTTAGGTGTCGGCGGGAGCAATCACCAGAAATATAAACATTGTTTTATTGTTTACTTTGTTTGACTTATTTTGTTTACATTTATTTTACTTACTTTGTTTACCTTTATGACTTATTTTGTTTACCTTTATGTGTTTAACTTATTGTAATATTGTCATGTTGTCTAACGTTATATATTATTGACTAGCCGAAAAATGTTAGTCAAAAATTTGATACAATATTTTGGGATTTATTTATTTCTTTATTATAGCTTTTACACTAGTTTACTTTACTAATACTAACTTACTTTACTAAATCTTTCTATATGACCTTATATTCTTACGTATTGAATATCTAAACTATTTAAAATTAAGTCAAGCAATATTATCTTAATATTATTATTAATACAAAAAAAAACAGATAATTAAGTTTTTTGCCTATATTGTTTTCTCTTCCGTTTTACTTTGATATACTTAACACTTATTCTTAAATCACTTAAAGCAAAATTCGTATATACTAGTAACTAACTAAGTAACTATTAAAAATTGTCTGAAAAAACATACATTTTTATATAAGAATATAGGCTCATTTTTACCTTTTATCTCAGGTGTGAATCGCCTACCCTTTTCACACTTCGCTCGTTGTAACGCGATATTTTTATTCATTTAATAATATATTCCGTACTTATCCTTCACTCCAATATTCTATTAGATAAGCTCATGGAATTTTAAGTTTTTAGTTTAAATAAAATAAGCCTAGATTGGCTTGCAAGTTATGGACCCTAGGCTGTAGGGCCGAGCTCTGCATGTAAATTTGCGCTTATGCAGGTAGTCGCACGAATCCTAATTGCTTTCCTTACGTAATTATAATTGGCGAGAAAAGTGTGTGCATTAATTATTCATTAAACTCACCCCTCATTTGCCGTGACTTGAGACGCGCCGCTTAAACAACGAGTGCTCCACTATGTTTTTCTCGATCATTTTATCGATTTTATAATCGATATTAAACATATTATATACGGTGTTACACGAATATGAAAACGAAATCGATATAGTTTAACACGTAAACCTTTAAACTTAAAACGTAACTTTGGTTTCATTTTTAACTTTGGTAAAATTCCAATTGACTCTTTTTAACTGTACCTCAGTGTTACTTACTTCTTTTCAAACGTTTAAACTAAACATCTTAATTTAGCCAATAAATAAAAAAACTAGTGGAACTTCTACACGATATAATGATCTACGTTGTAAAATTTTTGCATAGACCCAATGCTTATGCTGTGTATTGTCAGTGTTTTAAGAAGTCAAAAAATTGTATTAGGAATCAATAATAAGTAATAAATAAAGACAAATACTGGCACTTTTGATATGGACCTGACCTTTTCAGAGACAATAAAATATTTAAAAATAAACAAATACACAAAACGCGTAATATTTATGTCGTAACGTTAAACCATTCAGTATGACATTAGCCGACCAATTTAGCAGGTACTTTAAAATCGTACGTTCACTGGAAAACTACGTACGGATTAAAATTGCACGTGTAGTCTAAAAACGAAGAAAGCAGCACAGAGACGGTGGAACAAAAGAGCGGCAGCAAGGTGCGTGAAAAGGGCAGACAATGTCATGTATCAAGTTCACTCCACGGAGGTTAACCGACGTACACTCGCTAGGATTAAAATACACCCTGTGCTACTGTACTGTTTACTAGAGACGATAGTAGTCGATTTTCCTATGTTTTATTTATGTTAAATTAATATGATAGATGGATTTTAATGAAATAAAAATATTAATTACATAAAAAAATACTATAGATAATAGTTGTGAACTATGACTATTCTATAGAACTTTGGCTATTGTTGTATTTATACTATACAGTTGATTGGTAAATAATAAGTAGTAACAGGGTATGAAAGTCTATAAATAATTTGACAATGCAAGTTTACTAAATGAAATTAAAAAATAATTTAGTACACTTTACAATCGTTAATTAAGATATAATTTTGTATAACTATAGAATTATAACTTATATATAGTTTGACGTATCTTGAAACTTTTATATGAAATCCAAATTAGTTGTAAAAAATGTAATATGTTTGGAATTACATATAAGTTGTTGTAATATACAACGCTATTGGGATTAATCATATCTAGATTCATCATATGCATACATATGCATATGATGAAATTATATTTGGTTTACGATTATGTCAATCTGACCCCATCCAGGCTTTCCATTGTAATTACTTCATGATATTGCTAACATAAACAAAATTTAATACCTCGAAGATCTTCTTAACAAAAACTATATTCGTATAACGATACGTCTTTGACTGATCTTTCAGAACTTGTCTATCTAATAATGATTAATTATCACTCGGAATAATAAAAAATATATTTACGCTACAAAACAGTTTTGACTTGTAACTAAATTTAATCAAACATTAATGACTAATGCCACTATTTCTCTGTCCGAGTGTACATCCATTGGCTACTTTCCTGAGGTAAGATTCAGAAACATTCACAATGGCTGAAGGACAATGAGTAATGCGATATCAGCTCCAAGTGTGGGAAATAATTAGAGCATTGCCTTGTCTTCGGCCTACAATGGGCTTTTTGTTCTTGTTTTATACTCTTATGGGACTTAGATTAGTAGCGGTCGCCAACTGTAAATGTCGCTTTGTTCTGCGGAACGAGAAGAATTATTACAAAATGTCTACATTAAAAAAAGGATCATAAAAAATGTATGAAATGTATTCTTCATAGCATTATTTTATGTCATTCAAATTCTCGAATGTTTTTCGGATTACGTAAATTTTATTAAAACAAATTTTCGCATTTTTTATCTATCTAATATCAATATTTCAACTGTAAGCTTATTATAAGTTACTTAATTGTTCTAAACGTTAAAGATATTTCAAATAAAATATATTAAAAGAATATAATGTCTTTCCAACATAACAAAGTCCAACAAAGATCTTAACAAATTTAAAGTCCCAATCGATCGACGAAACGCCACGTCTACGGCAGCAATCAGCATCTGTGTCCATTCTTAAATGGGAAATTCCTAAAATAAGAAAAAAGATAAAACAAAGCAAATTTCCAATTACCTGTCCCAAGAACAAATTGAGCTGAGAGATACAGCCGGAAAGTGAAACCACAGACGAATCACGATTGGGTATCGCTGTCCTTTTCCCGCATTATTTTTTCTTCCACTAAACTCTAGGCAGACTTGGGGGGTCTGTCTTACCCCTTTTGGGGGGTACTTGAGACCCTTATCTGTTGTAAGTTTGTACAGCGTAGTGGATCGTAGGGGACCCCTTCGCTGATGCATCTTGAGGCGGATGTCGTGGTTAGAGTGAAAGATGAATTTCGGGCTGTATGAAATGTGACTAGATATTTCGGATGGTTTTCGAAATACCGGATTTATTTTGTTTAAATGTAAAATTATAATAGCGATCTTTGACTTAATGTCATGCTTGTGTAAAACGTTATAAGGCAGATTTCTTAATACGAATTCACCTTAGGGGCTACTTAGTATTACATTCCAGAAAAAGTCTATAAATTAATTCATTACAAATAATTGAGGTTTTAAAACGTAAAAAAACCTGAAAATACATTATATATGTACACCTATTACATTAATTGGTAAAAAAGGTTCTACGTGGTTATAAAAAACAATTTTATTCTATGTAACTATATATGAATGCAAGTTACATTTAAAAGAATAAAAATTCTCGTTAAAATTTATTACATGACGTTATTAAAACTTAAACGTGTTTTGGTGAACAGTAATGACTTTGGTAATCAGCAAATATATTCAACTCATACATGACGTCGACTTTCAAGCCATAAGCGGTATACTTTGAAACCGAAGTTGCGAAACACACTTAAGCAAACTCGGTAAGAGTGGCAAACTTTTATATTTCCCGTCGATTACCGAAGTTACCAACTCAAACGCTCGACTGCGACGTCCGCTAGTTATGCGTGTATGCAAGTTGAGGTTATTTTTTTTATTCCTTCCCCCTGGCCTGTCTGGTCTTCCCGTTTTCACCGTCATCAAACACCACGGTGCGCTGATTAAACCAGAGGCAAATAGCCTCCTTCGATTCTCGGTCTCATTACAACTAATTTTCGGGAAGAATGGCGCTTTTGCTTTTGATTGAGATATGAAAGTTCACGAATATAATGATTATTGCCATTTATATATTTCTGCTTCTTTATAGAAGAGATTTATGGAGTTTTCTTATAAATATTATTTTTTTTCAAATATGTTTGTAATCATTTAGACCAATGTCGTAATAAATAATAAAATAGATTTAATCTTGTCTTCTATTATTACAAAACTTGTCTACGAGCTAAAAAAAACGCACAAATCACACAGTAGATCGGCGTCGAAATGTCATCAAATAACACTTTTTATTAACAGCTTAAAACAATGTTTTAATTTTCATAATAGTTTACATTAGAGAGAAATAATTAAACGGGATATTTATATGTTTACACGTAGGTATGTTTACATGTAGGTATGTTTTACTGCACGTCGCGTCCCGCCAATATGTAAATGTAAACAAAACACGGCGGTTTTATTTGCCTTTGTTACCAATATGAAATCATAATTTTCACGTTTTGCAATTCCAAGTAAAAAACGAAACACGTAGAGTATAAGCCGCAAAGTTTAACCATGAAGTATTGTTCTGCGAGCCGGATCAACAAAAATTGGTTTATATCGATTTCGCTTACAGAACAGAAATATTCCTTTGAAAAATTGCTGAAAGCCGTAACTTTGCTCAAATCATCGATTCTGAGAATTCGAGCCCTATTAGAGGCACGAGAAATAAAAAAATGTAGGCCCACTACTGAACGTAGCTTTCCCGCCTTGTAGTTAAGATTGACAGACGGAAGGGTTGAGGCGGGGTGCGATAGGGGGTGAATTGAAAGAGAGTGGAAAAAATTATACGTGGCAACCGACGCATCTTAACTTCCGAGCTGCCTTCAGGGGCGCGTTCGTTTGGGCGAGTTCGCTTGAAAGACGCAACGACAGTTGACTAGAACGTCTACTGTTTTGTGTTTTTTTTTGTTCATGCTTAAGCGATACTGATTCAAATAAGTTTTTTCGAAAGTGATTAGCAATTCGATAATCTCATACTGATAGCTTAGTTATATAAATTTTAGTCTTTCATGCAAGGGTTTAAGGTTCGAAGCCCAGGTAAGTACTAATTGTTAGCTTTTAAAGAAGCATATGCGATGAAAAACAATTTCAACAGAAATTCTACATACTGAAATGTTGTCCATATTTTTTTTAAATGAAGTCTCCATCCCTATTCCCTACTCTCATTATAGGAGGGGAACTGCACCCATCAATAAATTACGATGACGATTAAGATTGTCCAGTAAAGATTACAATTAGTTTATTAAACGCTTTCATTTTTCCTAATGTAGACAAATAAATATTGAAATTTCATCTTGATGAGTACTCATCATCGCCTGACACCTTATTACAAAGGCATTGCTTACCGTTTAATATATGTATAAAGATATAGCTTATAAGAAAAATATCAAAATATAAATTAGTTTTATCACAGGTGACAACATTTTCCTTACAATCGTAGTTTAATTAAATAAATTAATTAAAATACTTTTCCCATAACAACTTGTATAATAAGTTGCTTTATTATTGTTAACTTTAGCAATAATAATGTGATCCATATACCTTAGGACATTCGACTGAAATATTGATAATACGCGAATTAATTGGTAATTATAATGCCAAAGTAATTAATTTTAGCAATACGATATAAACAAAGATATAAATGACTTCTGAACGTGTATAAAAACAGGATGTTCAGACAAATTAATACATTCAATTTACTTAACAACAACGTTATTAAATTAGGCGAAATAATATTAATATTCGCAATAAGTTTCGATTCAACTTATCTTTTTTCTTTCAAACCTGAGTTCGTCTGAGCTCTTCAATCAGAATCAGGTCAAGTTATCTTTGACGTACTGCAGTGAATCCAATTATTTATCTTGGAGGCTTATTGAAAGAAGACTAAACCTTACAAAAGCAGGTATATGATTATATAAAAGATATTTTGAATCTACTGGTTTCGACAGTTTGTTCATGTTTAGGTGTATGTATGTGTAACCAAAAGGAACTTAGAAAACACATACTCATTGCTGACTTATTGTCGCAAAATTAAAGTACCAAAGCTAAGCTATTAAATGACTATCAGATTTAAATAATAGCTTCATTTTTTAATTTTGGACACCTACTAAAAAATATTTTGCGCATTCCGCCCCTAAAGGGTTAAATGTTTGTATTATAATCTACGCTCACAAAGTCGCGGATATAACTCTAGTTTTTATTTAAAGTTTCTTATGAAGATATCATATGAATAACCGATATATCCCTGGCAGCCTCAAGCCAAGTAGATGTATGTATGATAGTAGAAAAGAGATCAATGATTTTATGAAAAAATAAAACAATAAATATGACTGTCTTTACTTTTTTCTGTCACTAGAAATATATTGCTTATTTGTAATACAACGATTAATGTTTCTTTTGAAAGTAATAAATTCGGTATTGTAAGTTGTATGGTTATATTTGTACGAGGAAAAACAAAAGATATTTATTTGATGTGCCATATTAAAAAACGCCCTGAATGCGTGATTTTTCACGTTTTGTTTATTTTAATTTATTTATTAGGTTAAAAATTTAAAACTTAAAACGTGACATTAAGTTGGTCTGTTTCTTTTTATACGTACAAAAAACCAAGTTATGAATAATGTGCTTTGTTTGTATGTTTATAAAGTAATTTGTTTAATCAGGTCAAGCTCAATGCATTCTCAATTCGTCTAAGTTAATATCCGGTTGGTTATTTTGATATCTTATACTAAGGCTCCATAAAGTTCACAGCTTGCAATCAGTGAGATTTAACTGAGTCCCTGATTGCGGTTAGCCGAACTCTAGGTGTATCTATACCAAATGCATTTTTAATCTACTCTAGTTTAACTAACCGCGAGATAATTCCATACTAAACGATCCACCATGCAAACAATTGACAATATCGAAAAACAAATATATACGTATGTTAGTTTGTTCACAATATTTCAGTAACAATAATCAAAGTTACTTTAGCATTACGGTCTACGCGAGCGTGGCTCAATGCAATTAAAAAAAAAGAAAAAAAAAAAACAAAAAAATCCATGTCATCTCCTTGCACTTTCCTAAGTATGAATTATGCCGCTCGGTGTATTCGTTAAGGGGCGGATCCATTCATTCTTTTTGTCCGCTGGCAGCAGTTAAGGAGGTCCGCAGGAAGGGTAGGCACCCACCCACCCCCACTGAACTTGCGACTCGAGAATATTTTTTTTCTAGACTCGAGGACGTTGAAAATCGACACACTTGGCCGTAGTTTGTTCCGCGCAGCGGCTGATAGTTCGAGTGAGTTCGCGAAACGATGGGGATACTTTTTCGTAATTATCATTTTTTTGCGCCCCGTCTCAGTTGATCTTCACTCCCCCACCCGGTTTAATTACATCGAAGTCGTGGACGATTGCTTGATGATTTTCGGCTCCTCTATTAAGTTTATACGCTTATATCAATTTGAGCGCGCTTTTTAAAGTTGCCAACTTTTTGACTGCGGATATTTTTTGTTTTATTACAGATTCGATATTGCAGAACTCGTTTTGTGACGAAGGGCTTGAATTCGGGAACTAGACATCAACATAATACTGAAGCAAATATAACTCAAGTCTGTCTTTGATTTGAAAATGGCTTTTTGTGTTTTTAAATTATATCTTTGAAGCTGCGAGCGAGCGATGAAGTTTACTCATAAAAGACAAAATATTGGACACAAACGAAGTCGTATAAAGGAAACATTTGCATTTCCTTAGCGAATCGGAATCATTGTTCATGGTACTGATAAAATTTATACTACATTAAAAAAAAATATCGACAAGACGGGTTAGTCCTCACTACGCCAACCTAGTAAGACGGTAATGAACTGAATTCTTCGCTCTTTGAGCTGCTCCGGTCGCCTCCACCTCTCATCTTGTCTTAAGATGCGCATTTATTATACCCACGGCAACGTAAAACCGATTTGCACATGCCACTGACTCTAAAGACACAGTTTAACTTGTAGGATAGTGCTTAAAGAATGCCAGTCTACCGTGAGCACTCCACTTGCTTCAGTTACATTAATTTGTGGTGGAGTGGCGTGTTTTGCAAAAGATTCCGGGTTCATTTCCGATTACTGTCAAAGACTAAGTTACTTAGAAAATCTTATTTTGTCTTTTTTTATGTTATAGTAGCAGTGTCAGCGTTTTATTTAGTACATCATATATATGTAATATAAAATTAATAAAGTATTTTTAATTCGGACCGAGGCCGTCCCCCCTTCCGGCCTAGTCTTCTTGTCCCGGCTTGCGCTTTAGGCTTTAAATCCCGGTGAAGCTGTCAAGGCCAGTAGGGCCTACAGCAACTACATAATTTCCAAAAAAATCCTTTTAATTATGGCACTAATTTGTCCTAATTGGTATAGGTTATTAAAATAGGTACCTGAACAATATTAACTACTAAACAACATAAATAATTTCTTCCTTTAATTAGGGGTAGAAAAATAGGAAAAGTAAACGAACATGTTCAACAATAAAATACAAATTTCGCAAAAATTATAAACGTTTTCATTTAAATCTTAGTTTCAAATATAACCTTTACACCCTATCATAAATCCTGTACTACACCTGCTGTTGTTTTGTACGATTTTCGTTTTTTAGTTAACATTAGTTCCGTTTCGTACAAACAAACAAAAGGCCAACTTCGGACAATCACTGTCGATATAGTTCTTGATTAGAACGGTCGTGGGTTAAAATATCGATGTAGATAGATAGTGTATCTTTTTACAATATGTATGGACGTGTGAATCTTTTATGTGGCTAGTGAGGTTCCTATCGCAATTATGACAAAAACCAAGAAGATTATTTTTATCACATAGTAATATTTACATGAAATTTATATGCTTTTGATTCATGAGACATTTCTTACTATAATGAAATACCATCCTAAAGCCTCAGGTTTAGTGATGACATTATCTAGCCATCTTATGCTCACTGCTGGGCACGAATGTGCTCTCAGAGTTACCACACCCTTTCACCGAAACAAGAACTGTTTCACTAGAAATTAGTAGTGCGGTCGTACTTCGATCGGATCATTCTCGTTCTACCTTGCTGAATAAATACAAGTTGCTGCAAAAACCAGAACCACTCATCAGCACTTGAAAGTCCTCTGCTGGACATAGGCCTCCCCTAATCTGTGCCACTGTCAGAGTGGCCATGTCTGTCCTGCGCCATCTGAATCCAGTCTTCTTCAGGTCACCAGTCTACCTGGGTGGTGGGCGGCCTGTACTCCTTTTGCCCAGACTTGGTCTCCATTCGCAAAAAACTCGATACAAAATAGGCCGATCGATGAGCAAGCAACCGACGCTCCAGAAATATTAGGACGGCGGTCCCGAAAGGCATTACTGAAAACCGGTTAAAGGAGCCTTATCTTGCAACACAAGCAATTCGCTAACTGTTAAGTGTTTCAGACCATTCAGATCAAAGATAATCCGTTTCCAAGAACCGCTAAGCATTGCCCGGAATTGCAATTTTATTACTACCGTCGGAGGTAGTAATAAAATTGCAATTGCAAAACTCGTGTTTAATTTGCTTAAACGTGTACCCTTAGTATGAGTTTATTGCATTTCCTCAAAACAATAATTAAATACGTTTGCTCAAACTTGGCCTACAATTACTCGTACTTTACATTGAACGCATACCTTTACGTATTTCGCAACTTGCAAACATTGCAATGCATGAAAACGTAAACAATGATTGTTTTGATGACACATAATAATCTCCTACTAAGGCTACTTAAATTAAAAAAAATATGCGGAAGTTGTAAAATCCTTTTTGTGATAAAATTGTATACGCAGTTTACGATGATAAATGGTCTCAGTCATTCATGAATCGCTAATGTCACCAAAAACAAAATAGTAGGTACCTTATAATTACTTAGCTAGTCATATATATTTGTTGATTAATGCTAAAAAAAATATCGACATTTTTATCTGAATCGAATCTGCCAGAAATCAAAACTGAGACTTACAAAAGCTTAGAATTTAAATTATTTAATACAATCCCTTCAACACTTTGTAATTTTCATCTTTGAATGGAATATTCACGGAATACGGAATACTCCTTGTATTCCGTAAATGGTTTCAAAGCTGATTGCTTAACAGCGTCTTTACAGATTCTCTTACAATCGCAAACACTCTAACTTCGAGATTGCATCTTAAAGCTTATCTAGACTTAGTAACTTGGCCAGTAAGTCCATACACGTATTGTCCCTTCAGCTAACTTACACGACACAAGTTTGCTCGTACGGAGATTAAATCACTTGTACGAGCACCGGCGAGAAGATAAACACGATACAAGATTGCTAAAGGCAAGAACAGTAATTCCTGCTAATCCCACACACATACATAATTTATATATATATTTTTTTGTTAATAAATATTTAACAAAAAAGTATATTTGTAAAAGTTTACGTAATAACAGATAAATAAAAGAAACTGGACCAATCTTATTAAGTAAATGTTTAATTACTTGCACTTGATAACACAAACTTAAACTTAAAATGTAATAAAATACTAATAATTATAATTGCTATTAGTACTCTATTCTTTTCAGTTATATTGATGACCGAAACAAAAATATTCATGACTAGCTGTGATCCGCGGTATCACCCGCTACTAAATAAGAAAAAAAAAACAAACAAACATGGCGGAACAAATATAGCCTATAGCCTTCGTCGATAAATTTAATACTCAACACAAAAATATTTTTTCAATTAGAACCAATACTTCTTGAGATTAACCCGTTCAACC
>DWLI01001035.1:0-17237 GCA_018249915.1 Cecropterus dorantes dorantes | reverse complement strand
AACTGCTTCACGCTAGAAATATGTGTGGCGGTGGAACCTCTGGCTTTATGACCTTGGAAATTTGAAAAGCAATAGCAATTGAAAAGGCCCTACAAGGAACAACTTACCTTTCCTCTGTATAATGACCCTTAGCAAGGGTCTGGCTGTAAGCAACGCTCTGGCGAGGTTGTCATCATTGTTGATGGGCAGGAGATCCCCGTCCCTGGGGTCGGTGTAGCTGATGAGGAAGGCCACGTCATGAAGCCTGTGCAGCTTCTCTATTAAGGCCTTGAAGTCATCGTACTTGAGCTTCTCCGTTCTGCTAAGTGAGAATCTTCTGAACTCTGCGTCAAACTGTGAAGAAACAAAAAGTGTTATTTAGAGAAAAATGCAAGAAACATAATTAAAAAATACAGTTGATTTTGCTGTCCCAAAAAAGTATTAAATAATTTAAACGAATGTTGGTTTACTACATAGTCACGAAGTTGGCGCTCAACATAATATGTTTCACAGGATCAAGACAAGGGAGCTGTCTAGTTTGTTTTCGGAAACCTTTAAAAGGTACCGGACGCGTTGTGGGATTTTTATCGCACTAAAACCCCCCCGGTGGTCGTCCTTGGCGCTGCGAAGAGATTCCGGATCTTCAAAGGAACACAACCAGAGTCCTCTAAGCGCATTGCCCCATCGGGCTCAACCCAGGTGAGCGACTGGGTCCACTGCACCGTCTGGTCATAACGACAGTATACGACCACACATACCGCTTCCTTCCCGGGGTCACCTGGCTGAACGTTTAGAACAGGCAGCAACGACAGGCAGAGGATACCAGATTTTCAAGAAATAAAGTATACTTAGGTTTCAGGAGGAAAATAAGCAGTATTTATGAAAACAGTATTTTTTAACAATACTCAAAACTTATCAACATATAGTCATTTTTAAAAGTTTCGCAGGTCTCAAATCAGTCAAAACTGAAATTAAAATAAATGAGGAGCTCAGCGTCTAGGCACGCCAAGTATTAAGAATTTTGATGCAGAAAACAGTTGTTGTATATTTTAATTAATAGTAGCATAGTATTTTTTTATCAGACTGATGTAGCAAACGTGTATGCAGTCCACCTGATGGTAAGTGGTTACTACCGCCCATGAACATCTATTATAAACTTAATATAGAACAGGGGTTCTATTTCTGGGGTATTGATCACAGATGTGTTACAACTCCCGAGGACTAAAATGATTGCCTCATATATATACATATAAGTGAGCCGGCAACCACACCCTTCCACTAAAACACATGTACTGCTTTACGCTAGAAATAGGTTAGGCGGTGGTACTTTCCGGTCGACCTACACTGGTTCTACCACCTGGCAAATAATAATAGTAGAAACGGTCCCAATTTTCATTACAATATTGTAGTGAAAAAGAGTATAATACTGCTTTTAAGCATAGCTGAAAACCTCTATTATACCGCATTTTATTTATATAAAGACTAACTATTTGTCATTTACAATTTAATTACAATGTTTCAAGTTAATTGGTTTTAAAATCTGGTTTTACCGTGGAGTTGTAAACTAGTTCATTATTCAGACTCTATGTTTGTATAACATATCACACTTATCAGTAAAGTTAGCCAATAGTAAGCTTAGCCATTAATATTGACAATTCCTACACTCATAGCACCACAGTAGGATTTTCTCCTGTGTCGTGGGTACCATGGACACACAAAGAGGAATCCACAAACACCCTGACCCAGAACAGAAATCTAAATTCATCATTCAGAAGTCTGTCTGGCCTTGGATCGAACCCGGGACCCATTGCGTGTCAAACTGGTATGGTGACCGCTCCGCCATGCGGGTCGTCAAATAATGGTATATATATTTAGGTACAACAAATATGGTTCAATTGGTGTTAAACTATTTTTATTGTTGTAACATAAAGAAGTTTTTGCATTTCAGTGGAAGGGTTTGGTTATCGGCTCACTTTCATACCAGGCGACTGCCTTACGCCTCAAAAGTAGCAAGGTATATATATTTATAAGAGTGACCTGGCAACCACACCCTTCCAGTAAATACAACTGCTTCCTACAAGAAGTTGGTTTGACTGCTCTAAGTCCTTGGCGAAATCATACATATATATTACCACCTTCTAAAATTAGTTTTCTTATCAAAGAAGATAAGAGTTTTGTGATTATTGACATTGAACATTTTTTCACTATCTCTACAAGTAAACATTACGACACATTGTTAGATTTTTTTATCATTTTGTTCACCTGCTGGGAAGTGTTTCCTGCCACCCGTGGACATCTGTAGTAAACTCTGGATAAGATCACAGTTTTACTTGAGGTTAGCTACAGAGGTGTTGCTACCCATGAGGACTAAATTAGAAGGCCTTGAATAAGCATGTTTCTCTTACAACACAGCAGCACAAAACTCTGCTGCTATTAGGCAGAAATAGGTGTCACAGTGAAGCTTTCGGAAGTGCACCACAACGGTTCTACCTTCGAAATACGGTTATTAAAACCGTATTGATAATGTATGTTCGATCGATAAATAATGCCCATTGGTCCTCGGTCTTAGGGGGTCCAATTATACCGCATCTCCCGGTGAGCTAGCTCGCAACTAATGTGTGATTCACACGTTGTAAGCTCAACTTTTTAGTTGTGTTAACAGATTTGTTCAGGTTAGAGAAAGAATTGTCTAGAAAAATTGACGAAGTTGTGATTCCCGCGATTGTAACGATTAAACGAGATTAATTTTGAAAAGCAAAAATTTGTTCTTTTTTAAAAGTAAAATATATTAGTAAAAGAAATCCGGTTTAAATGACATTAAAACATATTAACCATCCTGACGTTATTTTTCTTTTTATGAACTTTAAGTAATGGCGGACTGTGAGCAGGGTATCGTCTGCACTGTGAATATGTCTCTTTCTAAATAAAAGTAGGTACTTACTAAAATTATTAAAACCAATTTCTTAAAACATACATTTTGGCATCAGTTTTTAAATCTAAAGACTACCAATGTTGGCTTGGATACCTACCTATTCCAGAAATATAAATCCTCCTATAATAAAAAATACACGGAAAACTATTTCAACATTTCATAAAATAACAAAAACTTTTCACAATCGTACCATAGACTACGATCTTGAAAAAAAAACAATTGAAATGCGAAAGTTGATTCCATTCCCGAGTTCCATTTCAATTCTTTTTTCAAATAGCAGCGTGGCGCAACTTGTGAAACTGTCATCGCAGAGGCGTTCGGAAACGACCTCTGAACCCTAAGCATACTTGCTAGGGGGAGGCTGCCGGGGGAGATAAGGAAATAATATTTCCTTTCCTTGCCTACTCCCGACTCACCCGATGCTCCTCTGACGCATTTTCATATCTATAGTTATGTCGCGGAATTCTATGTGACTAATACCTACTTATTGAAGGTGGAAAATGTCGAAACGTACCGCTCGACAATGTTCGTTTTTTAATAATAGAACCATTCAAGCATTGTTTACTGACAAGCAATTCATGAACTCGTAACAATATTTTAATGAATAGAGTTGAAAAGCATTGTTAAAAATGGGTTACGCGAGTTCTAGTCAGATGAAAATTCAAATAGATCGAAGGTCATCAGAACTCGAAATCTGATCAGAGGTCGTTGCGATAATGAGCACGATTTTTAAAAACCTTTAATAAATTACGCAAGATGCGATTGAAAATAAGTTTAATAAACTTTCTGGGTTTAAGTGACTAAGCTGAACTACAAACACTGACGGTCAATTTCACGCCATTTACCACTGCACAATGCACTAAAAAGGAAAAATTGACTCCTTTGTGACATGTTTGGACCATACATACGATTGTTATTGAAGTCGTTTAAAAACTTTTTGATGGATGTAATTATTATTGTATGCAGTTTCAGTCTAAAATCTATACTAGTATTATAAAGCAGAAGAGTTTGTTTCTTTGGTTGAACGCGTTAATTTTGGTATCAACGAATCTGGTTGGAATTGAAAAATATTTTTGTATTGAATAGTCCATATATTGAGTAAGGCTATAGGCCATATAACAACACGCTTCTTTTTTTTGTGTAGTACCGAGCAAAACCGCTAGGCACAGCTAGTTTTCAATATTTTTGCGTAGTAGCGGGCAAATCCGCTAGGCACAGCTTGTGTTCAATAAAGTATAAATTTAATAGCAAAAAACCACACCTTGGTGAATTAGCGGTACCTTAATTTAAATAAAAAATAAATTGCAATTACGTTTTGGGTATCTATAAAAAATGTAAATATTATAGATTAGGTTTATAAGTACCATAATAGATGAGACCGCAATTTGTCAATCATAATTACAGGTAAACCCTCAAAAAACTCAAACGGACCAAATTACGCTAAACGCCGAACTTAACCCTCGAAACGTCGCCGACAATTACAGTTAATAAATAATAATTTTGATAATAGGCGTATAAAAAAGTTGTCGAGGATGCCATTATTGATTGAACTGCCTCACGTCCCCGAGGCAATAAGCATTAAGGGGTTTTAGGTGGAAAACAGTAGAAAATGGGAGGTCAATAAGATTGGTTGCGTTTTAAAACGCCGCGCACGTCCCGTAATGGCGACCGGCAATCGCAGCACTAGCGATTATACCGATTACTGTCGATAACTTGTATCGACACCGGCTATTTGGTTAGTCGCTCGATTATCGATAATTTGCCCTCGGGGTACGCTCCTGACGCTGTAAATCGCCCACCGATTAGCTTTTTTCTTCATTGTTTTTGTTCGTGTATACGTGTTCGTGGGGTTTACGGCACACCTGATGGTACACTTCCGTTATATTGGATCATTTTCTACTTGAATTTCATACGAAATGTGCAATTCGTCGTCATAAGTCAAAACTGCAAGGAACGTTTGTTTGTACCATATGTTACGCAGTAGATACCTCAATTGTCATATGGCATAACAGAAGCGCAAATAATTTTGCATATAAAATTCGCCTTCTGAGGTATTTTAAGTACAAACATAAATATCATTCTTATGTTTTAAAATAAGAACCATTATTTCAGAAGGAAATACCGTTACGGCACATCACTAAATGGTTTATTGCCTATAATTCTATTCCACCAGTTCATATAAAATAGAAACTCTGGACCTTGCGAGCTTTCAAAAACGCTGCATTAAAACATCATAAAACTCAAACATAAACGTTTACTGCAGCCATTTTACGAGCACGCTACCTATCGATCGTTTTAACGATAAATAAAAATTAATGGTCAGACATAGGACGGAATCGCAGTGGCTCGCACGAGTCGCACGGCCGAGGATCTCGACACCAAAAAGAGATCTAAAACGCAAATTGCACTTGCAACCATTAAAAACGAACCATTACTCTTTTCATCACTTTTTTATTACCTACTTATCTCTTGTTCTCGAGTTTTCTAATCAGTGCTATTTGCAGAACAGTAATAATAATATTTAAGATTGAAAATAGAGCGTTCCTGCCAGTCTTATTAACTCGATCGGTCCGTCGGATGCAGGATCGCGAATAATGGCCCCCTCGATCCCCTCCCGGGGGTGGGAGTCGGCAGCGAAATAGGATTCTATCGTTCTCTTCCATTCCACGCTGTTCGAGGCTTCTCTACGTGACTGTACATAGGTATAGCTACCACTGTTTACACAGACGCCCTTACGGCCCATGAATAGAGATTAAATTGCGCCGCGCCGCCTTCGCGCTGTGGTCGCGAAGTTTTGTTTACGTCTGTAATTTCACGTTTTATACTTTTTGTGCACAGTTGACATTCGTTTGTCGGAGTTCGTGAATACTTTTACTTGAATCGTAGGTTTTCGAAAGAAATTATATGGAACGCACCATTGGTAAGAGTTGTTTACTTGAGAAAAGCTATGAATCACTTTCATAGTACTTTTTATCTGAAATTACAAGCAAACAGCCTATCTAAAGTTAAGTAGTCTCTGGCACACTGTACGAAAACTGTATAGACATCTTTCCTATAGAAGTAGCGAATGCAGTCCACCTGGTGGGAAGTGGCCACTGTAAATGTCTGAAATCATATCAGATTGGAGTCTTACTTTGCTACCCCTGAAGGAATTTGGAATGCCTCGGATATATTTGTCTTCCTTACCCCTCTCTTAGACCTTACTTAGACCACAACACAACAGCGTTTAACAGGACTAGAGTCCTAATTGATTATCAGAAGTGATCTTAGATGCGTTCGTACTCCTGAGGACTAAAATGCTCCTCAGCGAAGTCTATGTGCCTTCGCCCAAACCATGCAAACCAGAATAAAGCAGGTAGACTAATTCTTTAAGATTATTACAGAAATAATTGTACTCAGTATAAAATAACAAAAAACGCTAGTCTCTAACTTTTCCGTTCATGATAATTCGTCTAATGTTCAACCAATCCTTTCTTACTGCGTTTTATTATTTAAACGAGTTAAAACTTTACGAAATGAGTACTAAAAAATTGTTTTTAAATAAAAAAAGACGTCTGAGAAGCAAAATTTGACGCATACGTAGTGTATAGGTACTTAGTGATTATAAATACTTAAAGCTATACTATAAGTAAAATTTAAAAACATACTCTTTCTAGATATTTTCCATTTTATGCTTTAACTCTAACGTCAGTAAAATAACGCAATAATAGATAAAACCTATAATGCTGAGCAATATAAAGTTATCACTTATTTTGTTAGTACTAAAACTTCTTAATTATACCTACTATAATATAGATGGATATTATAGCATGTATACGCTTACCTTTATGTGGCACCTAGCGTATTCCCGTGACATTGCCTGCTTCGCTCATATTTACCACGATAATGAGTACCTACCCTATGTATTAATCTAGAATTATAGACCATAAACTATCTGTATGCCTATTTTCACCGAAATCCGACCGTAGTTTTTACATGAAATAGTAACCTCACGAACTTTCGCATAATATTAGTAAGGCATAGAAAACCAATGTAAAAAAAGATTATAACAGGATACTACTACACGATGTTTTCCTTCACCGTAAAAAGTGATAATTAATTTGTAACATAAATAAGTAACTATAATTTGTAAAGCAAATGGTAGAGATTAGAATTAATTACAGAGCTAAATTCTCAAACAAATTTTAGAAAAAAATGTCTACGTTACCAACTAAAAATGGACTAGGAACATTACACAACGCCATCTGTTATTAAACCGAAAAAGGACGAGAATACAGTACGAAGTCTGACACGACTAAAGCCTTCAGCGTAGCTTCAATATTGTCTGTGAATATAATGTAATCAATTGTTAAGCAACATTCTTATATTATGAGTTGAATGTGAATATTGAAATCTGATGATGAAAAGATTTTTATTTATTCATGGATTAGAAAATCCATGAATAAATGAAAATCGTAAGTAATACAGATTTTTTTTAATAAGTCCCATAGACACATCTAAGCGGTCATGAACTACAAGCCGGCATTCTAAATTCTAAAAATTATCCCGACGCGTCGAAGCGCATCTGTTTTAAACAAAAATATTCAGTACCAGAATAAACAGCCCGGAGTGTTGATTTTCGACATGGAAAGGGTTTGACCCTATTTCGCAAAGTACTCGAGCCAACGTAGGCGAAACCTTAGAGACAAAATAGACACGAAAGAAAGAATTCTCGTTAACTGTTTGAAAGATATACGCGATGTTTTAACTTCCTCCTGAAGGTCTTCCAAAGGGTCGAATTTGATAGACATTAGGTACAAGTGTAATCCCAAACTTCTCTTACGAGAAAAACAACAAAAGAAAGAAAAGAAAAACCCAACGAAACGTAGTACGTATGAGCCTATAAGTGTAAAAATTGTCATATATTTTTTCTTTACCCCTACTCAATTTTTGATCTTATTACAATTATCTCAAGGCGATAGACCGTGTACATTTCAAAGAAAAATATTTAGGGTCCCGTATCAGTTGCAACCAACTGCCGGAGGCGACCCTCAATGTTTGGTGAGGGGGTCCCTACGCGGAGTAAGCAGTTATGATATTAACATTGGATAAATATACTACAATTTTATAACGTGTTTTTAATATTTATTGAGGAGATGGAACATTTCGTCAGGTGAAATTTTGGACGATATAAATTATACTATCTAGATTACCATAGGAATTCCGGTTTTGTAAGTGTTATAAACACACACATCAGTGAGTACATAAACACCCAGACCCTAAAATATATATTCAGTCTACATCTGAGGGTAAAAAGGGTATATTGATCGCCATGCCAAGTGGGTAGTGTCTATCGAAAGGAGAATTATTTAAGAAAATAAACCCTATTTTTAAAAAGTGCACTAATCGCTATATCTTCGAAGTTGACTGATAAAAATGCACTTAATTTTAAATAAACTAATTTGAAATTTTGTGATTTTTATAAAATTTTTGAGTTACAATTCTTTATTTTGAATTTATAATAAAAAAAGTCATATGACCGCAATTCATTCATTGACGGTTGTGTTGTTTTTCTTAGTTATGACATCACACCTTTTGCACAGTGCCAGTGACAAATAATATTAAAATTTATCTCTTTATTAAAACTGCAGAAACTCAAAACCATTAGGCTACCGACTGACACTTCACCCCAACGTCCTCTATATGGCACAGAGTATAAATCAACGCATTCAACCGAACATGCGTGGGCTTGATTGATAAGCGTTATCGCTGGCCACACTCAGGGGCTCTACATGTCGGTTATATGGGATTATAAATGTTTTAGAGGTTTAATAGCAGTTATAGAATCTATCTGTAGTGCTTTGGAGCTGGTTGCGTAGATTTTTATGGTCCACTATTGTTTTAGCTTGTAATTATCTATATTTACAGTTAAAATATTTTAAGATAAAAGTTTCTTGTTCTTTGAGTACGGCAAGACCACATCTTAAAGCTTCTTCACACTAGCTTATTTTTTTCATTTTCTTTTTTCATTAATGATAGTACCAGTTTTATAGACATTAGCTTACCCGTATGCAGACAATACCGCGACGTACGCGTCACGTTTCCTTGGCGTCTGCACTGCGTCAGAAACGCTAGTGTGCAAGATCCCTTACTAACAGTATAGTATAAACCTATTTATTACCCGGTGATACTATCAATCGTACTACCAGAAGTAACATACTCTATACTTGTAGCCAATACATACGTGTGTCAACTTTGAATGAAACTTCTACGATTTGTATTAGGTTTAATGAAGCAACTTAGTCGTTGCATAGACTTTTCTACGTGTTACCTTTGCATTTCTATCTCGTTAGTCTATGGTGCCATAGAGTTATTAGTCATAGATAAGAAAAAACTAGAATCATGTCATCTTACTTATTTCTTTTCAAAAACCTTTGTATTATGAACGTGTGTCTTCACACGCGCTGACAAGCAAGTTGTTAACTGTTCACTAATAACGGAATATATTTGTTAGGTTAATCCCGGATGTATAAAAACAAGTTCGGGAAAGTGCGATCTTGTTAATG
The DNA here is from genome assembly GCA_018249915.1 of Cecropterus dorantes dorantes. Taxonomy (NCBI): domain Eukaryota; kingdom Metazoa; phylum Arthropoda; class Insecta; order Lepidoptera; family Hesperiidae; genus Cecropterus; species Cecropterus dorantes. The sequence continues at coordinate 7,781 of DWLI01001035.1, read as the reverse complement.
ATTCGTTTATGGGTGCTATTAATTACCAAATTCTCGCCTTGTTAGCCTAGACTATCGTAAAACTATGCATTAATATGGAATCGACCATAAATCTTGGTCAAATCTGACTGGTATTCTGCAACGTCTTCTAATACCATAAATAAAATATTTTATGGAACATTAAGGCTATGTTCCACTTAACGATAGAAACGACCACAGATTTATACCTTATATGGTTTATAATTTATAATAGTTGTGATCCAAAAGTTGCGAAAAATGTGTCAAATCTATCAATTTCCTGGAGCCCTAGACTAGAAAAATATTTTTAACTAGGTTTGTGGTATGTAATTTGACATGACATTTATTTACATTTATTTAAAAATAGGACGCCTATTGACTACTATCGATTGTACAATAGTTGCTATGGTAGGTTTGCGAGTCGCTTAAGCTACTGAATAGTTGCTTAAGCTGCTGCCTTTCGAGCATCTAAATAGTATCTCGACTTGTCGCTTACGCTACTAAACAGTTGCTTATGCCGCTACTGGTTGAGTGACCAACGATTGATATTTTTTTAATTTTATTCGAATAATAATCAAGAGTCAATTGCTTACGCATTTATTTAGATTCTAAAGCTACTTATTCATCGCCAAACAGTTTGATAACAGTTTTAACGATCACTACTCTACTACTCTAGCTACTTACAGATAAAAAATATTTTGTACTCATATTCCATCAAACATCATCGTCAATTTTTCAAGTAGGATTCGAATATTAACCGTTACGCTAAAAACTATTATGATATTTAAAAAGTCAGAAACAATAAATTTATGCTAGAAACGATCCGTATCAGTAACCACGTAAGCTTCTTAACCCCTAGCAGGGGCTCCGTCCCGCTCTAATCCCCGTATGGGGTTTAGATCAACCAGTGGAAGCGATTTCTTGTTTGCCATCATACATTATCTGTGTACCCTCCACTGCACTGGGGGAAAGAGACGGGCTATCTCCCCTCTCTATCCGACCTAATAGAAAACTTTCACCTAAAACATAAATCACTGGAAATTTATATTGCGCGTCTTTCAGCTGTCACTTTTAACGAGTTTATACTCTATCGCCGTTTGTAATTGTCGCGCTAATTCCACGATATCTGGACCAATTAATGAAACTTTTAACTAATTCGTATTATACTCATAAATCTAAGTTTGTGGTTGAATACATCAGCTTCGATCTCTATATGTTATTATCATATTTCTTCCATTTCGTGAATTAATATATTTTCGAAATAAACCTACTTTTTGAAGTGCGTTGTATAATTTCCGCATTAGATAAAAGTTTTAAACTTAAAATTATAGAATTGAACTTTAAATATAACACCTCCAAATCATACGCCACAGTTATTTGCCCTTTGTATGTAGATACAGGCTTTAATTGGCCTCAGATACTTGCTAGGAAAACAAAAATCTGTATTTCTCTTGTTCAACAGTGCTGCGTTTCTGCAATTTCGTATTATCCACTCTCAATACACTTACTAGTTTGAAGGTACTCTTTGTCATTTGGTAGCATCGTCATCTACTTTTGATTTATAACAGCATCAAGCAAGCTATATACTTTAAAAGGTTTGATAAAGCAGAAATGGTCCAGCGGTTACTTAGATCTCAAGGGTCGCAACGCATCTATTCCTGATCTCGGACAGATAAAATTTTGGGCTTATTACAAATATTAGTCCATAGTTAACAATCATGCGTTAACATCGCGAGAAAAGCCTTTCCATCTCAAATTCACTTCAATCTCCAAACCTACTACATAACCACGCACTTTCATACGCTAAACACGTTCATATTTGAACAGCGTGTACTCGATATAAAATTTCCCCGTTAATTACACTCGTCGCGTCCCACAAGCCGTTTATTTGGCGTATTATTCCAGTCTAACAATGTCTAAACACAATTACAGCGAACAAACACGGGCGACGCCGCGGGCGCGCACATGTTGTGGGCACGCGCGGGTAAACAACCCTACAAATTGATGAGGATTTGATTCTACGTACCAACGTTATACCTAAATGTAAATTTTATTTCGAAAATGGTTTTATATTTTGCAATATTGGCAGTTTTCCACATATCCGATGGACGGTGTCTCTACAACTGACACAAGTATGTACGTGCCTATCTACCTAACTTCACATTTTGGTACATGCTTTCACATTTTGTTTCAACTGTTAAATATGTTTTAAAATGTTATGAAATGGAATGGTTATTACACAAATTCGATTGAAAGGTATTTTATAATATGAATTAAAAATAATTTATATTTTTCTCGCATTCAGTTACTACTTATTTCGTTAATAAACACAAAAATAAACTTTTCGCGAGCTCCACTCGCATTTAGACGGGTTTAGAGTTAAAAAGTTGCTGCGACACACGGACATACAGACGGACAGACAGACATGACGAATCTATAAGAGTTCCGATTTTTTGCCATTTGGCTACGGAACCCTAAAAAGTATGCATTTTGAACTTTTTGGACGAGTCAACAGAGTGACCTCTGTTGACTCGTCCAAAAAGTTCAAAATGATCAAGTTCAAGTCTTTAAAATGATCGTAATATTATTAAAATCTCTTACAGTGGGTAAGTAACGGTTTCTTCTTAAGACAATAGTTTACCGTTTCCCGTTGTATATTCAAATAAAAACTAAGTACAAAAATAAATCTTGAAATTTTCAGATAAACTGTTGCCGTCGTAAGTTTTTATTAAGGAAAACACTGAAGATTACCTAAAGATGAAATCTAAATTTCAACTGTAAATAATACTGCGCGTGTGAATCCAAGCATTGTATTATAATTTACTTCATATCGTACGAATATAAATCTTCGGAGTATTTTTACGAACATTATATTGTTTATTTAGGACTAAATATTTTATATCTGTCTACATAGTAACAATCGATATAACTGCATGAAGAAAACATCAAAAATAAAACCACAAAGTATAATTTAGATTTACTCATTATTAAAATAATTTAAAATGAAAATATCAAATTAATTAATAAGTAAAACGTAAATTAACAAATATATAAGTATATGTATGTAGGTCACAAACACGATCTTTTTATCATGGTTTAAATAAATAATATATTCAAAGCTAAGACAGGAACAGTAGCACAAAACAGAATACATTAGTGCGGGGTACATATTAATCGACTGAAACCAGAAATACCGGATACACATAGTTGCCTATGGAAGGATATAGGATATAGTCTATGACTGCATTATCTATGTTCGGTTCGCGTAAATGCGCGAAAATGTTTCAATAGACAGAATTTCTTTATTGACTTTTTAAATAAAAGGAATAGATATCGGACCACTAATCAAAATATTTATACAACAGTACGTATTTAAATTTCCTTTAGCTCACGATCTCGCATCATGTCTACAATCCGTCAGTTTTTTCTAACTCACGTCAAGGTGATGCCTTCGACAAATCGAATAAAAAAGAAAAAAGTTGTCTACAGCACAACCGCGTGGAGACGTGGCTAATGTGTAATGCGGTTGGCTTTTTGTCCAGCGACTTCCTTTTTGTTTCTTTTTTCACTCGGATTCGGTTACGGTTCGTATTGATCGAAAAATCTGATTTCAAAATGGGTGCCCCGAGAGTTTTATTGTTGCCGCGATACGTTCTTAAACAATAAAAAACGCATTTTGAACTGAGAATGCAATTCTCACATGTCACGTTCGGAAATTGAAGGGGACGTGTTTTAGAAAAGTAATTATTCGACACCGATTGGGTTCGATTTGAGGTGAGGACAATAAAAGACCTCATTTATTTTTTCATGCAGCCACACTGTCGATTGCGAACGTGATAGCGTGTGTCGATGTTTGATTGGACTTACGTAAATAATGCTTAGTTTGCGGACAAGACTAGTGCAATTTGAAAGCAATCTAGCTGTTGACAGATTCTATTTTTGCGACACTGACCTGTGGCGCGGTGGCGTCACACTACATTATTTCTCGGAACGCGGTTGTTTTTCTTATTATACGTGTAATGTAATAAATTTAAAAGTGAGTGTTTATTGCGATATTATGCACGAGGAAATTACATTAAAACTTTTTCACGTCATTTACATAATTTGGTAATTACATTTAAGTTTATTACATTACAGTTACCTATTAACTATTTTTGTTCCCATCTCATGCTTTGTAAATTATTCGGAAATCAGTAAATTTCCGTACAAAAATGTGACTGATAACAAAATGATTTATAACATAAAATATATTAATTATAAATTTTAAGAAATATCTGGTTTATGAGCGAATGCCACTTAATGTAAATGACAGTAGTAAATCAGATGATATGCGACCATATAAATTTATCATACAGTATTTGTTTCTGAGTATTAGACTATCTTCCTCGCTACTTTCAGTATATAGGACAATAAATTTAAGAGAAAATATGTTTAAGCTTGTGAAATATGAATCAATCATTTATCCTTTTCCAAATTTAACGATCTTAACGTACCTATAATTTTTTTGTTGATTACTATTTGTCATTGTCAAAATGGCCAAAAAACGCGAAGCCATCGCGATAAAGAAAAAAAACTCACAATGCGTCGGCGCCTTCCCAGCGAGATAGTCCTCTTTGCAAATGAACTTGTTATCATCGAGCACGTAGAGTTCCTCGCCGGTGGACAGCTGCTTCCTGCACACGAGACAGGTGAAGCAGTTGAGGTGGAACACTTTCTCCCGCGCCTTGCGGACCAGGTCCGAGGGCGAGATGCCGTGCCCGCAACCGCTGCATTTTGTTCCGTAGCGCCTGTGGACAAATTGCAAATAAATTTAAGCGAAAATTTTAAAATTCCAGATTTCAATTCGTAAAAAGATATTTTTTTTAAATTTAGAGACCTAAACAAATTACCATTATTTAAAAATATTATCGACCAAGTTACCTTAACAAAAAATCTAATAAAAATATAAGAGCTACAATGAAATACTTCGAATAGGATTATAGGTAGGTACACCGATTTCGCAGAATTATTCTTATGATAACTAAACACTTTATAAGTTACTCTGTATACATTTGTATTAATCGTGGGTTTTCTGAATAAAAAATAAAATTTGAAATTTGATTTTTTTCCGTAGTCATTATTTTAATTATATTCTAACTTTATGACATTAATAAGTGGCCAAAAATATAACATTAATATGCTAGTCAATGGTATTGTAAAACGTTTTAATTTTTGCATAAGCTTATTATATTCACGTAAATAAAACTATATCTCTAAATTATTCATATAACATGTAGCATAATTATATTTCTTCTCAATTTCGCTTTCCATTAGAAAATCACTTTCACCGTAAACCGTTCCCTTACTAAGTCTGTTCATAGTTTGTACTAAGTATGATATCGTCGTATTTTCAGCTTTATTATTGAATTAGGTAAATTATATATTCATTTATAACTTGCATCTTACTATTCCAATGAGTAATTCATAATCATAATCATAAATATACATAAAGTTTACCTTTGAAGCGCCGTTAAAACCTGCAATGATAATAATAATATATCACAAATTTATGGATTACATCATCTCAATCCGAAAAAGGAACTGAATTTAAATTTAGAACATAAATCAAAATTTATAGATCATTCAAATTTGAAATTTGTGACAAACAATAAGAACAAATAGATGAGCTGATATTATCGAGAAAAATTCGATTCATGTAAAACTTTAATACAAGAAAACAGGCGCATGTAACAGATATTTTTAGCTGTGTGATCTAAACGATTACAGCCTGCCGATTTTTATGTCAATCTGTTATAAAATATGAATCGTAAATATAATTTAGATGTCTAATATGTGTCGATATATCGCCGGTATGAGAAATCGATGATTTGAAGTATGCGGCGGATCGTTAACTGGTACTGGCCACACAATGATTATGAGAAGCCATCATGTTAAATTTATGCAAACGTTCGAAATTTGAATGATCCGAAATGTCGGCTCTGTGATTACCCGGAAGCGGTAAGAACTAGCGCTTGATGATTGTAATATTAATAACTGTTTTTAGTGGATATTAAATTGAGAATAATGTGGTAACGGTGAACGGTCAGTTTGATGGTGAGCTTGGTTCATAATCCTTGATTTTTGGGTCAATATCAAAGGTAATCCGCTATTTATTGGCGTTCTTCGTCGAAATGTATCGAACAGTATGTATGAGCAGGTGCTGTCATACAGGTTATATGTTATGTTGAAAAGTCCACAGATAAAAAAATATTTTAATAGTGAAGAAGAATATAATCTCGCTACTGATCTTCCTGAAAATTGTCAGCGTAGTGTATAAAAGATTAATACCTCAGCATTTCGAGGAAAATCGCTCAAAGAAATAAAATAATAAATATTTTATCATGACAGTAATGAGTTGTTGATGATAAATATATAAATATATTTAGCAGAGCAGCTAAAATATAAATAAAAAAAACCGGTTGGATGTACTTAAAATAAACTTGTGGAAAATTTTAATGTATCATATATTTTTAAAGATTGTATTTTTGGACAAAAGCAAAAAGGTACAAACAGTCTATTACATTGTTTGTTATATTACAGTCATTATTATTATGTATTGTAATAAAAATACTTTTATATACTCTATACCTATTTCAGCTCTCTATAGAGTAGTGTACTTTATCTATCCAAGTCCGTTATAAAAGTTTCGAGAACTTCTAATGCAACTAAAATCTAAATAATATATTATGACGTTTTTTTCTTCTAAAAATGTACATATCCCATGATATCCTACAAATAATGTCAAATCGTTACATTTTTTTTTTACTTTACTAACAATATAATACGATAACTGAAACTGTCTGAAATATTGCGAAATTTGCGAAAATATCCGAAATATTCGAATAATCTGCAACTGCATTTTAGACCGGTATTAAAATTTTATTTATCCGTTTTCATATCCAAGTAATAAGTACGAGTTTATCTTGTTTCCTCAAAACAATCATCGTTTACGTTTTTGCCATACATTGCATTTTATAAATACATCTTATACATATTTTTGACTTTATAAAGTGTTTGTGCAGGGACTCTAGTAATATCAAGCATTATTTTTTGGTAGCACACTTTATAAAATCACCTTCTTCATATTTTTGACTTTGTATTGAATTGTTTGTGTAAGGACTCTATCAATATGAAACATATTTTAAGTAACAGACTTTATAAATACACCTTCTGCATATTTTTGATTTTATATTAAAGTGTTTGTGTAAAGACTAATAATATCATACATATTTTTACTAATACACTTTATAAATACACCTTCTTCATATTTTTAACATATTAAAGTGATTATTAAAGTGTTTGTGTAATGACTCTAGCAATATTAAACATATTTTTTTAGTAGTACACTTTATAAATACACCTACATATTTTTTTTTTTGTCCATAGTAGCATTCAACTAATCAATTATATTTTGATATGTTTATTAGCTATTAGCATTCAAGCTCTGATGCTGCTAATTAATCAAAACAGCTACGGAAACATCGCCTGTATACAGCAACAAAAAATTGATTGATGTGTCGTACATCTTTTTATTAATATTTCAATAATCACTACAACCTACTTAATATGTTTTTGTAAACATATAATTATTATTATAAATAATATATTATCGCTATTGGCAACATTTATCATATCGGTAGCGACAAAATAACGGATTCGAATTTTGAATTTAAAAATAGCAAATGATATTTTTAATTAATTATTACGTATGCAATATTTAGTTTTATTAAAAAAACTTAGGATTA